>SKCR01028041.1:0-46617 GCA_019454045.1 Zanthoxylum bungeanum
TGTTATAAACATGTTCACTACTGGTTTTAAATTTGGATTTTTGATAATAGATATGGTACATAAATATATATACTGATGTGCGGGATCTGCTGATAAGCAGGAGACTGGCTTCAGATGAGATCAACCTACAAGCCGAAAATGGGACGCGAGTCACCGTTTTAACCGTAGAAACCTAAGTTTTAGAACTGCCATTGGGGCATGTACTTAAATTAAGAGACTATTATAATGTATCTAGTTTGACTAGGAACATATCTCTGTATCTAGTTTAACCTGTTGCGGGTATACCTTTATGTTCCAGAACACAAGGTGTTTTGTTTATAAAGATGATATCGAGATATCTACATTAGATGTAAATAATGGTCTTTATATTTTGAATATAAATGAATCTCAAAAATATAATATGACAAACAAATAGCTCAAATTGAGTAAATCAAATGAGACTTATTTGTCGCATTGTCATCTGGGATGCATTAAAAAGATTTGTATATCCACACTTTCAAAGAGTGGATACTTGGACGGATTTGATTCCTATTCAAAAGATGTCTACAAATCTAGTTTATTAGGCAAAGTGCCTAAAACACCTTTTACTTGGTAAAAGTGCAAGTGCCACCGATCTGTTAGCCCTCGTTCATAGTGACATAAGTGGGCCCATGCCTAGCTAGGCTAGAGGTGGATATGAATACTTTGTAACCTTTATGGATGTGGCATCGCGTTACGGTTATGTGTATCTTATGAAACACAAGTCAGAAACTTTTGAGTAATTCAAAGCGTTTCGACACGAAGTATAGAAAAATAGACGGGCAAAAGTATTAAGACATTACGGTTGGACCGTAGTGGAAAATACTTGAGCAATAAGTTTCTCGATTACTTGAAAGAATATAGTATTCTTTCACAGTGGACTCTTCTCGGGACACCTCAATTTGACGGTGTGTCCGAACATACAAACTGAACTTTGTTGGACATGGTAAGGTTAATGGTGAGTCGCTCTGAGCTACTAATTTCCTTCTTAGGATATGAATTGAACAGTGCAGTACTTATTTTGAATAAGGTTCCATGAAAATCTGTTAGACAGACTTCATATTAGATATGAACAGGAAAGAAACCTGGTTTCTCATTCCTGAAGATTTGGGAATGCTTGGCATACGTTTGGATAATACCAAACTATAACCCAAATCGGATAAGTGCCTATTTGTAGGTTGTCATAGGGAAACCAAAGTATAGTACTTATACAACTCACAAGAGAACAATGTAATTGTTGCTCTTCATGCGGTTTTCCTAAGAGGAATTCCAATATGCAGTGGTAAGTGGGAGGAAAGTAAAACTCGATGAAAATTGGAGTAATACTGTTCCAGGCACCAATTCCTTTACGGAACACAAACATTTCATCAGGGATGAAACTGTACCAATAATCTTCGAATACACAAGAACCGTATAGGTCGGAGAGAGTTAGAAAACAACCTGAGAGGTATGGGTTTCTGATCTCACCTCATGTAGATGTTAATCTTATTGAGGAAGACGAACTAGCTACATTTGAGGAAGCAATACAAGGTATCGACTCCATTTTATGGAAAAATGCCATGAAGTTCGAAATGGATTCCATGTATACCAACCATGTTTGGATACTGGTTGATGTACCGGAAGGCATTGTGCCTATTGGTACTAAATGAGTCTTCAAGGAAGACATACATGGATGACAACATACAAATGTACACAGCTAGGCTTGTACAGAAAGGGTATAGACAAAGACATAGTGTCGACTACGATGAAACTTTTCACCTGTTGCCATGATTAAATCCATTCGGATAATGCTTGCTATTACTGCATATTTCTTTTAGGAAATATGACAGTTGGATGCCAAATCCGCTTTCCTTAATGGAAACCTTTTGTAGGATGCTTGTATGCAACATCCTGACGGTTTTATCGTGCCAAAACATGCAAACAAGGTTTTCAAGTTAAACCGATCCATTTATGGATTGAAGTAAGCGTTGCGTTCTTGGAACCAACGTTTTGATGTAATCATAATGGTATATGATTTAATTCAAAACGAATATGATTCTTGTGTATATAAGAAGGTTAGTGGGAGTGCATTGACAATGAATGTCCTATAAGTTGATGATGTATTGCTTCTTAGCAATAAAATTCCATAAATAATCGGTGAAAGCTTGGCTTTCATTAAAATTCTCCATAGAATACCTGGGAGAAACATGCTCTATTCTAGGAATAAAGATCTAATGTGATAGATCTAGAAATCTGCTGACACTCTCTCAGTGCTCGTACATTTTGATATGTACGTGACCTGATGTCTCATATGCTTTGAGCATATGTAGACACAATCAGGCCAATCCAGGTGATGGTCACTGGATTGAAGTTAAGAACATCCTTGAGTATCTTGGATGAACCAAGGATGTTTTCTGAGAATATGGGGTAATGAGAACTTGAGGTGACTGGGTTCACCACTGCAAGTGTCAAAACCGATGAAAATGACTGTAAGTCGTAATAAGGGTATGTATATAGTTTGAATAACGGAACAGATAGCTGGAAATCTTCCAAGCATGAGAATGTTGCCAAATAACAACAAAATCGGAACATTGCTGCAGTTGAGGTAAAAAAAAAAGCATTTTCGATCCATAAAATTCCTAATTAGATTAGGAGTAGTTCTGTTAGCAGTTGGGCTGGGCTACAGCTTAGGCTATAGAATCGCGGTCTCATCAATGATCCAAGTATGTACTTCGACTAATTCATCTGATTCATTCGATCATACATCGTGGTGATGTGATGATCGAATAAATCGCATCAGATGATAACCTTGTAAATCCGCTGACGAAAGCTGTTTCTCAGCTGAAGTTTGAGCGACCCGTACATAGTTCAAGTGTATGACACTTGAGTGATTGGCTATAGGCCAAGTGGGAGATTGTTGGACAATTATGACCCATAGCATCACTATTTGTACAGAACATGATGTTGTTGTATAAATTAACTATGTGACAAAGGAAATTGCTATTTTATCATTTGTAATTGGATTACGCGGATGTATAAATGATAAAATTCCTTATGATTAGTTCCGGATTAATAAGATATGAGACAGTATTAATCCACAAAGGTTTAATCACTAAATATCCCTAGTCGTAGTATTATCAAAACTGGACATCGATAATGCGGAATAGGCTAGTATTACACTTGTGCATGTTATGGAAGCGTAACAGCATAGTTCTCATATATTTGGGTATTGGATACTCATGCAAGTGTAATAGGAGGTTCTGTTTACCAATGGTACGGAAACAGCTTCGCTCTGGATAGACCCATCGAAATCCCATTGGTAGTATGACTATGTGTCTATGGGAATCCGAATCAGGGTAGGTGTATTTGGTCTTAACTTAAGACTTGCATCGTTAATACTTGCGACAATCAATATACTTTGGTTTTGGTCGTCCGGGGCTTTAACAGGTTCTGTGTATGCCTCTTCTGGGTATACTGGGAATCGTAGTGTATTAGGTATGATGTCAAGATGGAAGTATCACTTCAGTCATTTGGAGATGATGATCACGCAGGGATACAAAACTGGTACTCTAAGTGCTATAGCCATCGGGGAAGTATGACTAGGTCATGACTTTCTGATCATAAAGAGACTAGTTGCTAGTGATCCGATATATACTTCGTACGGGCCAGACACAACTCCAGCCCCAGGCCTAACATGTGACATCCGATACAAGATCGTTATACGCAATACTACATATACTACGCCTGAAAAAGATTATATATTCCTTTGCAGAATATTTCTGGAGAATTGGGTAGGCACAGTGCTTTGCTAGAAGCCAACCATGTCTTGTAAATTGGTAAGAACGTGGTACCGGGTACGCACGTATTCGGATAGTCTGATAACTGTATATACTGCCAACATATCCAGGGATCTCTTGTGTCACATCCCAAAGATTCACCGATGATATTTGACTCGAAAAATATTAATCTGGGATTAATTAAGAGAGAGAAAAATTAATCTGTGATTAATTAAGAGAGAGAAAAATTAATCTGGGATTAATTACGGCAATAATTAATCTGGGATTAATTATGAGAGAAAGAATAATCTGGAATTAATTGGGTCGAGAATTTATCTGGGATTAAATTCGTCGAAAGGAGATAACACGATTAATTTGGAATTAATCGATAAAATAAATTTAATAGTTAAATTAGATTTTACTATTTAATTTATTTAATTGGGCTTTTATAATATATTAGATATATTAATCGAAATTATATTTCAATGCGGAATTAAAATTGGATTTTAATTCGTGCGAATGAATTAATTTAGAATTAATTCGTAAGCGACTTTCGTAATAATTTTGCTAGGAATTATTATTTAATTAAATCGAATTTAATTATGTCGCGACGGAAAATTCGTTTAATTGGATTAAATGAATCTGAGCCCAAAGTGTGTTGTGTAAGCCAACTAGATTTGGAATTATATGGGTGAGACCCATGACATACATCAATTGTCAACAATTGATATAAGTGGCTGGAAATAAATTAAATTAGATTTGATTCACATCATACCTACCAAGTTAAAATTAATTAATAAATTTTGGAAAATCATTTTTTAATTTTATTTCTCTCCTTCTCTCCTTGGCCGTGTGGCCATTATCTTCATTCCTTTTGTTTTTGCCGAATGCCACGGCCTCTGTTTTGAAAATAAGGCCAAAAAGCCATTTGGCTTCTCAGAATGAAAAGCAATTTTGGCAGAATGAAAAGCTATTTAGGCCAAAAGAAACAAAAGGCCAAATGAAGTGGCCAATGTCTTTTTCTCAAATAACAAAACGCCGAAAGCATTTTCTCTCTCTCTGTAAGGGCCGATTGCCTGTATTCTCTTTAGCCGAATAATTGCTTCTCTTGGAGGGCAATTTTTTGGTTAATTTTGTTCTTGCTAGCACATATGAGAGTCGAGTGAAGGTGTTAGGGATACTCACCCATGAGCTTGGAAGCTTCAACATGGAATTTTTGAAATTCTAAATCCGATCAATGTAAGTATTCCGCAACTTTCTTGATTAATTCACACAATAATCAAGCTTAGAGATCCCATGACATGTCTAAGACACTTACACTTATATGGTAAATACGTAATTGACCTTAGAATGATTAGCCATGATGCAGTTACGAAAGCGTCGCAACTGACATTGAGTTGTATCATGACATTGAGTTGTATCATGATGTGTCATTCTTAGACAGTTCTTGGTCAATGTTTACACTACTTGGTCAGAAATGTAAACCAATTTAGACTGGTACATGTCGTATATTGGAATATATGATTCCATTGGTTTCTTAATGAACCCTGAGTCTTAGAGACTCGTATAGACATATAGGTGTTTATAGCGGATAAACACTTAACGACTCATCGAAGATTCTTAATGGATGATACACCAACGTTAATAAGAATCTTCTTGGGTTGAGTAGCATTTGTGATTCTTAGACTTGAGATACCAATGTGGGCACATGAGACATCTTCCATACTTAGATGAAAGTCACGTCACCGATCTATTCAGATCAGACCTCCGCCTGTTCGTTGGGTGTGGATAGATCCTTAAGGTGTCCTGCTGTGTCGAGATAAGATCCGCCAGTTCTGTGTACAGAGCATATGTAGTCCATATATGATTAGCAATCAGATAAAAAACCATGGGCCCGTGGTACACTTTAGAAGTGATTTCTAAGTGTTCTTTTAGAGTTGCTAATAGAGACATCGATAGGATTGACCCTATAGAGATTTGACCTTTACATCTTTATCTCTGGTATATTTCCGAATACCTATGACGAAGGAATTAAACATATTTCATGACCTCAACCTGTATGATTCAGCGAGTTTTTCCGTGATCGTCATAATTTACGGGTGGGTAAATTACTGACACAAAATTATATTTCGTGACGGATATGCCTGAATCTATAGAATCTCACTAGTGAAATATACTCGTAGAGCACTAGGGAAACTTTTATGAATAATAATGATTATTTATAAATCGTTTAATGGTTTAACGAAAAATACATGCGAAGGGACCTAATGGTCATTTCCTAATTATTGTGTATTTGTATTTTTATGACAGATTTTATTAAATACACATTAATTAAATATCAAATTGTGATATTTGACATATATCATAAATATATACACGTATTTGCATATTTAAAGTAAATATAATACATATATTCAATATATTTGTATTTAAAAAATTATTTAATTATTTAATTGTTAATTAATTAAAGTAATTAAAAATATACATTTTTTTGGTTATGATATTTTTGGAGATTACTTTAAATGCTTTATTTGATTTGTTGAAAATCATTAAATGGTGTAATGATCATTTACACAAGTTGAATTAATGAATAAATGAAAAAAAAAAACTAGATATTTATTTTTATTACTCAAAAATTGGTCAAGGCAAAATTTGTGAGTATAAATTGTTTTGTTTCATTTTCATTCATTTAGGTTAAGCCACCAAATATTACAAAGTGAGTTTTGAGAGAAAAAGTTTGGAGATCAAAAGAAAAGCTTGAAAAACTTGGATTTTTGTAAGTTTTTCTTAAACTTTTTCAATTAGAAAATTGTTTCTATGATACTAGGCTACAACTTGTGTTGCTTAGTTTCTTCTATACTCTTTTAGTTTTTAATTTTTTGGTTAGAAACTCGTTTGAAAGATTCTTGCATGCTTGTTTAATAAAGTAAGCTTGAAATGGTTTCAATGGCATACTTTTGATTATTTGATAATCATGTTGCCATTCTAGAGTTGCTAAGCCACTCATTGATGACCTAGAATTTTTCTTGAGTTTTTTCATGATGGTGAGACTTGTTTGGTGTGGTAAAGTTTGAATTAAAGTGTTGGATATAATTGATTTGGTAAAATTTGTCAATTTGAAGAAATTGTAAAATTAGGGTTCTTAACCCTTTCCAAATTTGGGAATTTTCATATATGTGACGTATTATGGTTTGTATTTGATGCATATTAATTTTTGAGTTGATTGAATTTGATCTTGACATGTTTTAAACAAAAAAATGACCAAATTGTAAAAACTGAAAAATTTGGGATTGTTCGGCAACTTAAGGAAATTTGGGGATTTTGTTGCCATCTGATTTTGATGTGTTGAACATGTTGGAAATTATTTCAGAAATGATTTAGAATCATCCAAAATTATATTTGACAATTTTAGAACTAAAATGATCAATTTGCAAAATATTGAGGCAATTCGGTAATGATCAAGAAATTTGGTTTCTTGTGTAATTTTTCAGAATTTGATAATTGGGTAATTAAATAAATAAGTTTATTTAATTGATCTAAGAAAAATTTTGAAACCGAAAAATTTTAATTTTCCGCGTTTCCGCTGCGTTACAGGATTTTCGCCATAAAACCCCTTCAAAATAGTATCAGAGCGAGTCTGATTCTGGACACCCTAATATGATTATGCCTTTTAAATTCAATGTTTAATTTAATCCTTACTTCTTGCATGCATGTTTTATTAAATAAAGTAAAAAGCATCTTTTGCGGAAAATCCCTAATTAATAAGGTTTATATTAATTATGCATTTGATACATGTTACATGGTCCGTCTTGTCAATACGGTTTACGAATATCTTTTCTATGACTACATCCAAAAACGTGCCAAAGTTGTGAGGGTGTAGCCGATAGAAATTTATTTATGCCGGATGTATATCTGATACTAGATAAATTCAAGCGAATGTGGAATCCTGAATGTGCCAAAGCTGTTTGGGTTACGTAAGTAGCTTGAGTTTATCATTGACGAGTTTAACCTTGGTATGCCTCATTTTGAACGTGCCAAATATATCATAACGAGAAATGACCAGGATCGGAAACTTAGGAGTCATTATTGGGTGATTGACAATGAGTTGTCTACGTAGGCGAGAACGTGCCAAAGCTCTGAGCTGAAATATATTCATGGGATCCACCTTTCACTATTTATATTTAATTTAATTATTAAATCTTTGTATTCTGTTTGGGTAATACAGTATTGCATGATTTAATAAGAGGGACATTTTTAGATTAAAAATCCATGATCTAATTAATGGTTTCGATATTATATGAAACTGCTTATTTTTTCGCTAACCGTTTTTCGTAATCTATATGATAGATTTGCGATGGCGGTAAAATTGACTAATCCATTTGCGCATATGTTGGATACGAACAAACTTAAAGGCGCTGAGAACTTCACCGATTAGGATTTGGAATTAAGGATTGTCCTTGATTCTGAAAAGTTAGGATATGTACTCGAGGGTCCGCTACCCCTTGCTGTGTCTGAGGACGCAACACCGGAGGAACATGAAGTTTTCCAAGCTTCGAAACATGATGATTTAAAAGTTAAATCATACATCTTATGTTCACTAACACCGGGACTCAAGAAAAAATACTATGGCATGACAGATGCGTATAGTATGATGATGCGATTAAGAGAATCGTATATGAACCAAGAATAAATTATTGTTTATAAAGTTGCAATGGAACTGTTCCATGCACGACTGGACGAGGGGCAAGCTGTGAGCTCGCATGTTCTTCACTTGATCGATTTGATCGAACAATTGAGGCAATAAAATCTCCATTTAAATGACATTCTCGGTAGGAGTGTCATTCTTGGTTCGCTCCCAGCTTCATATCGCTAATTTGTGAAGTATTTCAACATGAATGGGATTATCTGTTCCTACCATGAACTGCATAGGATTTTGATCATGTCGGAAGAGGACCTAAGGAAGGCAGTACCGACTCGCCCTCCGAAACCTACTTCACTCTCTGATTCTTCCTAGGCCTGGCCAAACGGAAAGAAGACGAAAGTGAATAAGAAGAATGGTTTTGGTCCTCCACCACAAGGAATGATAGCAAAGCCCAAGAGGACATTTGAAGACAAATGCCATCATTGTAGCAAAATACGGCACTGGAAAAGGAACTGTCCCGGCTACATTGCCCGGATAAGGAAAGAGAGAGCATCTACATCAGGTACATTTATTTTTCCAATTATTGATATCTCAATGGCTTATGAAGCTATTACATCCAGCTGGATTTAGGATTCTGCTTGTCTTGTTCACATTTGTAATTCATTGTAGGTGTTGAAGGAAAGTAAGAAACTGAAGCCTGGAGAGATGCAGTTGCGCTTTGGGAGTGGAGACTCTCTGGATGCAATTGCAGTGGGAGTATGCGAGATCCATTTGCCGTATGTGAGCCTTTTGTTGTATGATTGCTATGTTGTATCAGGATGTGTAACAAATATTATATCTCTTTTTGTATTAGATAGAGAAGGTTATCATGTTAATATTAAGAAATGTTCTTTGTATTTATATGATAAATGTAATATTCAGATCCTTTGTTGTCGTCCAAATGAGCATGGTCATTACATATTGCATACTTCTAGAGATATTTTGAATATTAGGATTAATAAACATAGTTTACCTGTTGTTAATAATACTGAACTATGGCACATGAGGCTAGGTCATATAGGCGTCAAATGCCTTACCCAATTAGTTAGGAATGGTTTGATATCAGATCTCACCATTGAACCCTATCCAACTTGTGAATCATGTATTCAGGGTAATATGACCAAAACCTCTTTTTGTGGTGTTAGACACCATGCCACTAACTTATTGGAACTCATACATTATGATGTATGTGGTCCACTAAGTCAGACTGCTCATAGTGGTTATTCGTACTTCGCTACCTTTACCAATGATCTGTCACTTTACGGTTATGTCTATCTGATGCGACATAAATCAGAAACCTTTGAAAAGTTCAAAGAGTTCCAAAATGAAGTAGAAAAATAGACTAGTCAATATATTAAATGCCTTCGATCTGATCGAGGCGGTGAATATATGAGCAGTGAGTTCATGGATTATATGAAGGAGAATGAGATTCTCACTCAATATACTCCTCCAGGTACTCCACAGCACAATGTAGTGTTTGAGAGAAGAAATCGGACTTTATTGGATATGGTCTGATCTATGTTGCGTTTTATAAATTTGCCCTATTAATTATGGGGCTACTCTCTTTTAACAGATGCACATCATTTGAGTAAGATTCCTTCAAAAGTTGTTCCTACGATTCTGTATGAGATATGGACCGGTAGGAGACCAAATCTTAATTATATTAAGGTTTGGGGCTGTCCTGCCTATGTCAGGATGGCTCAGCAAGATAATTTTTCACCTCGAGGGCAAAAGTTTAGGTTTGTTGGATATCCTTCGAATATGAGTGGATATCTATTCTATGATACCGAGCATCGAAATGTGTTCATAGCTAGCTTCGTAAAATTTCTAGAGGTAGAATTTTTGTCAGAATGTGGTAATCATCGACAGGTTGAACTTGATGAAGTCTAACCTGAAGACAATGAACCAACGGAGAAACCTGAAGTTCAAGTAGATGAAGAACCTTCAACACACACACTCCGTAGGTCACAAAGGGTATCTAGACCTCGTTGCTTATATTTGATATAAGAAAAGAGTCTCGATGTTCTCTTAGTTGAAGAGACTGATCCTTTTACCTATAAAGAATCGATGTTGGACATCGACCCCATGAAGTGGCAAAGTGCCATGAAATCTGAGTTAGACTCAGTGCATGAGAATCAAGTTTGGGACTTGGTTCCGTTTCCCGAAGGAATTATTCCTATTGATTGTAAATGGGTTTACAAGTGGAAGCGCGGGCCTGATGGAAAGGTTGAAACATAGAAGGCCCGACTAGTAGCAAAAGGTTACACGCAGCGACCTGGCGTCGGCTACGACAAAACTTTTTGCCAGTAGCAATGGTTAAGTCTATTAGGATTTTGCTTTCTATAGCTGCATATCATGACTATAAGATTTGACAAATGGATGTCAAAACGGCTTTTCAAAATGGATTTCTTGATGAAGAAATCTATATGGTACAGTCGGAAGGTTTTGTGTCCAGCGAGAACTCAGGTATGGTATGTAAGCTTAAGAAGCCCATTTATGGACTTAAACAAGCTTCACGAAGTTGGAATCTTCGATTCGACGAGATTATTAGATTGTCTGGTTTTCTCAAGAATTCGGGAGAATTAAGTGTGTATCAGAGGGCCAGTGGGAGCATGGTGGTATTTTTAGTCCTCTATGTTGACGACATCCTAATCATTGGGAATGATATAGGGATGATGCAAGGCGTCAAAGCTTACCTCTATAGAGATAGAGAAAGGAAGCTGATTGGGTTATCCCAATCAACATACATAGATAAGATCTTGGAACGGTACAATTTTTATAACTGTAAGACAGCAAATATACCGGTCAGACATGGGATTCATCTTTCAAAGAAGATGAGTCCACAAACAGAAGATGAGACGGTTCAAATGTCTAACCAACCTTATGCTTCGTGTTTGGGTATCATAATGTATGCCATGTTATGTACTATGCTTGATATCAGTTTCGCTGTTAGCGTAACCAGTACATATCAGTCCAATCCAGGCAATGACCATTGGATGGCCATTAAATATATCCTGAAGTATCTTAAAGGTATTAAGGATAAGTTGATTATTTATGGAGGGAGTGAACTACAAGTTAATGGGTATACAGATTTCGACTTCCAATCGAATCCCGATGATAGAAAGTCTATATATGGATTCATCTTTACCCTTAACGGAGGTGCAGTTTGGTGGAAGAGTTCCAAACAGGGGTCAACAGTAGATTCCACCACAGAGGCGAAAAACATTGCAACTTCTGAAGCTACAATGGAAGCTGTATGGATTAGGAACTTTGTCACGAAATTGGGAGTGGACCCAAGTATCGAGAATGAGATTCCATCATACTGTGATAATATTGGAGCCATTACGTAAGAAAAGGAACCGAAGGTGCATCAGAATTCGAAGCATGTGGAAAATAAGTACCACATCATTCGAGAGATTGTGTCGCGAGGGGATATTGTCATGTGCAAGGTACCGAGTGAAGATAATATAGCATACCCGCTTATGAAGGCCATATCTCTGAAGTTATTTGATAAACATGTGGAGTCAATAAGTATTAGATATAATCGATATTGACACTAGAGCAAGTGGGAGATTTTGTTGGGTTGGTACTCAGAGCGCCAATTACCCATTGTATTTCCTTGTAAATACTATTGTAAACATTTTATTATGAATAAAATGAGTAGTTTCTATAATATAATATATCTTCTGATATGATAAAGACGTAATTGACCATATAATGATTAGTCATGATGCAGTTGCAAAAGCATCGCAACTGACATTGAGTTGTATTATGACGCTATCATTCTTAGACAGTTCCTGGTCAAGGTATACATTACTTGGTCAATAAAGTAAACCCGTTGAGACTGGTACATGTCGTATACTGGAATATATGATTCCAATGGTTTCTCAATGAACCATGAGCCTTGGAGACGCGTATTGACGTGCAACTATTTATAGCGGATAAACACTAAACGACTCACCCAAGATTCTTAATGGATGGTACACCAACGTCAATAAGAATCTACTCGGGTTGAGTAACATTTGTGATCATTCGACTTGAGATACCACTGTGGGCACATGAGACATCTTCCAGACTTAGATGGCAGTCACGTCACCGATCTATTGAAATCAGACCTCCGCCTGTTCATTGGGTGTGGATAGATCCTCAGGGTGTCCTGTGTGTGTCGAGATAGGATCTGTCGGTTCTGTTTACAGAGCATAGATAGTCTATATATGATTAGAAATTAGATAAAAAACTATGGGCCCGTGGTACACTTTAGAAGTGAGTTCTAAGTGTTCTTTTAAATATTGCTAATAGAGACATCGAAGGATTGTCCCTAAAGAGATTTGACATTTACATTTATATCTTTGGGATATATCTGGATACCTGTGATGGAGGAATTAAACATATACCATGACCTCGACCTGTATGATTCAGCGAGTTTATCCGTGGTCGTCATAATTTATGGGTGGGTAAATTATGGACACGAAATTGGATTTCGTGACAGATATGCCTGAATCTAGAGAGTCTCACTAGTGAAATATACTCGTAGAGTACTAGGGCAACTTTCATTAATAATACTGATTATTTATAAGTCATTTAAAGGTTAAACGAAAAATACATGCGAATGGACCTAATGGTCAATTCCTAATTATTGTGTATTTGTATTTAATGATAGATTTTATTAAATACACATTATTTAAATGTCAAATTGTGATATTTGACATATATCATAAATATATATGTATTTTCATATTTAAAGTAAATATAATACATATATTTAATATATTTGTATTTAAATAATTATTTAATTGTTAAATAATTAAAGTAATTAAAAATATAAATATCTTTGGTTATAATATTTTTGGAGATGACATTAGATGCTTTATTTGACTTATTGAAAATCATTAAATGGTGTAATGATCATTTACAGAAGTTGAATTAATGAATAAATTAAACAAAAAAATATCTAGATATTTATTTTTATACTCCAAAATTCGGCCAAGGTAAAATTTGTGATTATAAATTGTTTTGTTTCATTTTTATTCATTTAGGTTAAGCCACCAAATATTACAATGTGAGTTTTGAGAGAAAAAGTTTGGAGATCAAAAGAAAAGCTTGAAAAACTTGGATCTTTATAAATTTTTCTTAAACGTTTTCAATTAGAAAATTATTTCTATGATACTAGGCTAAAACTTGTGTTGCTTAGTTTCTTCTCTACTCTTTTAGTTTGTAATTTGTTGGTTAGAAACTTGTTTGAAAGATTCTTGCATGCTTGTTTAATAAAGTAAGCTTGAAATGGTTTCAATGGCTTACCTTTGATTATTTGATAATCATGTTGCCATTCTAGAGTTGCTAAGCCACTCATTGATGACATAGAATTGTTCTTGAGTTTTTTCATGATGGTGAGACTTGTTTGGTGTGGTAAAGTTTGAATTAAAGTATTGGATTTAATTGATTTGGTAAAATTTGTTAATTTGAAGAAATTGTAAAATAAGGGTTCTTAACCCCTTCCAAATTTGGGGATTTTCATATATGTGATGTATTATGGTGTGTATATGATATATTAATTTTTGAGTTGATTGGATTTGATCTTGACATGTTTTGAACAAAAAATGGCCAAATTGTAAAAACTGAAAAATTTAAGACTGTTCGGCAATTTAAAGAAATTTGGGGATTTTGTTGCAATCTAATTTTGATGTGTTGAACTTGTTGGAAATCATTTTAGAAATTATTTAGAATCATCCAAAATTGTATTTGACAATTTTAGGACTAAAATGATCAATTTGTAAAGTATTCGGTTAATTCGGTAATTTCCAAGAAATTTGGTTTCTTGTGTAATTTTTAAGAATTTGGGTAATTAAATAAATATGTTTATTTAATTGATCCAAGAAAAATTTTGAAATCGGAAAATTTTGATTTTCCGCGTTTCCACTGCGTTATTGGATTTTCGCCATAAAATCCCTACAGATTCACTATGCATTACAACTTTAGAAATGAACACTTATAACTCTTTACATACATATTTTTTTACTAAACAATCTATATGCTACATGACATTCTCTGACAATGTCTGAACTAAACTTTGACTCGACCTGATAGACCAAACCCTCTAGTGACTGCTATCAGTAGCCATCCCCTCGTGCTCGTCCTCCAGAGATACTTGAAGTCTGTTTTGAAAATCTGGTTCTAAAAACCTGTATCTAAAAGATCTGTTCTGAAAGCTTATTTCTGAGATATATGTTTCAAAAAACTATTTCTAAAAACTAATCTTTGAAAACTGTTTCTTAAAACTGGTCTCTGAAAACCTGACGTATGAGGGCGTTGAGTATCGTCGTCCCCTCATACACCTAACTAGAGCAAGAAGTGCAAATCTAAGACTTTGGGGCGTTACGTATCGCCGTCCCCCAAAACATGTCACTCATGTCCATAAAATTAAAGGTCTTGGGGAGTTACGTATCGCCGTCCCCCAATCCACTGAACTAGAACTATGGGTGAAGATCTATCTACCCTACAAGCTCTAAAACTAGGATCTAGGGGCATCTGTCAACCCTAGTCCAGAACTAGGATCTGGGGCCGTTACATATCGCCATCCCCACAATCCTCTACATGTGCACACGTGCCCTCCGTCAATTCCATATCTGAATCAAGTTACATACTGAGATGATTTTTTTCCCCATGTCTTGAAAACATAAACTCAAGTCTTAAAATCATTCTTTTAAAAACTCATCATGTAATAAAACTGTCTTTTAGAAACATGCTTTTCTTTAAAACAACTGAGACAATATCTGGCTAACGCCCTAAGTGCTTTAAAAATAAGTTTGATATCAAGACATATAAATAAAATGAACTTTGAAAAGAAAGGTCCACTCATAGTTTTGAAGTCCCGCTAGCCTTATTTCACTTCGCTGAAGAAATTTGTGGTTTATGCAGTGACTTTTAATTGATAATCTCGATTAAAAAAGTGGACTAAAGAATATACATATATATATATATATATATATATATATATATATATATATATATTAGAATCAAGCTAAGTTTTCTTATTCAAGTAGGTGCTATCACTCTGAGGCGTATCATACTTATATCATGATGTAATATATACATAAGAGACCCTTAAGGTGGCCTCTAACATGCTAGGGTGAAACTGGAATGGTTTAAAATTGATTTGGGAAAGTTCTGGTCTTTGCGTCGCGACTCCGGGTGTCGAGCGTCGCGACACGGACCAAACAAGAAACGAGTTCATTCACATTTCCAGTTCACGTCATGACGCAAATCCTTACGCGTCGTGACGCGGGCAATCCAGAATCAATTCTTCACAAATTTACCAGTACGCGTCGCGACGCAGTTCACTACGTGCCGCGATGCGCACCTATTTTCCAGGATTCGACTCTTGCTTCTTCAAGTCTAACTTACCCAAATGTATCACTTAACACTTCCATACAAAAAACCAATAGACAATCCATAATGTTACTTTATCTTCACACATTTTAAATTAAGTTAAGATCTTCAAACAATTCTTTAATCTCATTATTCTTATTCTTAGCTTAAACCCTTAAGATTTACAAGACTTGGGAACTCTATGCCACAACAAATTTCTTTACTTATAAATCATCAAAATGCAATCCCTAACATGTTAATAGCCCTATTTTATCATCATTCTTTCAAAATCTAACAAACCAAGTTTTTTGGTCAAGTTTCTTTACCTCCATGGTTTTATTTTTCTCTCCATTCCAAGCCTTCAATGGTTGGTATTTTTTCCTCTTAGCTTGGTATGTTAGAGGGATTTGTAAATAGTATCCCTTAATATAGTAGGGACCCATTTGACTAATTTGCAACATTTTAGTTTGAAAAAAAATCAGAAATTTTGAGAAAGATGTGGAGTTTTCTAGATGGGACTGGAATTACTATTCATCTAAAATTTTGAGTCATATTTTTGACCCATTTTTTATTCGAATTTGGAAAATTATTCAACGTGAAAGTTGTAGGTTTTGATCTCAGCTTTCCAACAATATAACATTTATGAAAATCAAAGTTCATATGTGAATTTTATGGCCGATATTCCATAGGCTGTTCGGAGTGGAGCATCGTATCATCTAGTATCAGAATCTCAAAATAATTTTTCGATCGTTCCCAAAGTCATTTCATGAGAGTACATGTGTCTAAATATAATTTATATTATGTAACACTCATCCACAGTGTAACAGTAGTTGGGATTTCCGTAGTCGGAATTTACAGTCGTTACAAGTTCTCTCCCCTTAAATAGGATTCGCCCTCGAATCCTTTCCGGGGCTTACTCATAGACTTGTCTTGGTCGATGATATATGTGTCTCTACTTAACCTTACTTCCTTAATTTCCTTTCTGATTTTTTCTGTTCGAGATCTTAATACTAAAACCTCTGGAAATCTCTAGTCATACTTGTACATACTACTCCGAGTTCGTGGGCCTTAATGAATAATTTCTTGACTTCCTGACTAAAATTTAATTCCTTAATCTTATTCCATGATCTTTTGCTCAGTACTCTACATTTATCGTCATACTACCATTATCTCTACACCTTACGGAAACTTTATTTCTAAACTTCCCAACTATATTCCACATCCTTTATCTCAACTATTCACATGAGTTAGTTTAGGAACTTTAGTTACCCTTCATGTTTATGGTATCCCCATTGTACTTTATGCTATAGCCAATAACCTTCACCTTTCATTAACTTGTATGTACTTCATGTTCTTCAACTATTCTTCATAATGTAACTACTTAAATGACTTGTAAGACATATCCTACTAAACCCCAATCTTAGTTAGTTATTTGAACTTTCTCTTTTTTCTATACCAAGTCATCGTTACTTATGAGTTTCTTCCTTCGAGTTCTCAAATATATAACTATTTATGGGTTTAGTACTTCTTAACTCATAACTAATCTTTTCATGTATTATTATTGTCAATCAATCGCTCCCATACCTAAGACGTTACCTTGAGGTAGTTTTTCTCTGGCAATCCTCTCAGTTGGGTAAATAGTTTGAGACAAAGTATCTATACGAAGCTTGACCGTATGTATCTGTATGTTAAAAATTTGTTATTTATTATTAATTTTGGCTCTGGTAAAATTAGTCTGGTTGACTTTTCTGCACCTTGATTCCTGTTCTGGTACAAATTGTTGGACAATTAGGACCCATAACACCACTATTTGTAAAAGACATGGTGTTTTTGTACAAATTAACTACGTGATAAAGGAAATTGCTCTTTTTTCATTTTTTAATTGGATTACTTGGATATATAAATGATAAAAGTCCATATGATTAGTACCAGATTAATTAGATATGAGATAATATTAATCCACGAAAGGTTTAATTAAATATCCCTAGTCGTAGTATTATCGAGACTGGACATCGATAATGCGGAATAGGCTAATATTACACTTGTGCACATTATGGAAGCTTGACAACATAGTTCTCATATATTGAAGTATTGGATACTTATGCAAGTGTGATAGGAGGTTCTGTCAGCCGTTTAACCGAGAACAGCTTCGCTCTGGATGGAACCCTCGGAGTCTCATTGGTATTATGACTATGTGTCTATGGGAATCCGAATCAGGGTAGGTGTATGTTGTCTTAACCTAAGACTTGCATCGCTAATACTTGCGACAATCAATATACTTTGGTTTTGGTCGTCCGGAGCTTTAACAGGTTCTGTGTACGCCTCTTCTGGGTTTACTGAGAATCGTAGTGTATTGGGTGTGATGTCAAGATGAAAGTATCACTTCAGTCATATGGAGATGATGATCACTTACAGAACTAGTACTCTTAAATGCTGCAGCTATCGGGATAGTATGACTAGGTCATGATTATCCGATTACAGAGACTAGTTGCTAGTGATCCGATCTATGCTTCGTACGGGACAGACAAAATTCCAGCCCTAGGCCTAGCATGTGACATCCGATACTGGATCGTAATACGTGATAAATAGTATACTACGCCTGATACAGATTATATATTCCTCACTGAATATTTCTAGAGAATTGGGTAGGCACGGTGCTTTGCTAGAAGCCACCATGTCCTGTAAATCGGTGAGAACTGTTGGAGTTCGACGGTCCCAAGGATTGAATCAAAAGCATATAAACATGTGTGAATACAATCGAGAAAGTCGCGGAATACTTAAATCGATCAGTTGAGTGATGCGGTAGGCAACAAAAATTGATTTTCTGCCTTCCTCCATGCTCGGCAGTGAGCTGTGACAGTCCCCTTGGATTCAGCCATGGTGGTCCTTCGTCAAGCTCCAAGCTTCGTCGAATGATTCCCGGCTCATGGGTAGACTTCCCTATCACCTTCGCTTGACTTTGTAGTGTGCTAGCACTCCTGATTTTGCCACAAAATCACGACTCTTGGCTTCCCTTTGGCTCTCGGTTTTAACAGCAAACCAGAAGGTTTTTTTCAGCCCCTTGGGCGTGTGGAGAGGAAGAAGAAAGAGAGGAGAGAGAGATGTGTTGGTAGGTGGAAAGAGTATCTTATACACTTTATTTATTTTCCAAAAACAAAAAATGATTTACCAAATTTTTGATTTTCAAAAATCAAGTCATTAATGGCTTGCCAACTACCAACATCAACTCACATCAATCATGAATAATGACTGGCATCAATCACTCAAAGTGAAAGACATCCATCACTTGATTGACGAATGATGTGACGCTAGAAGCGACTAGCGATTTGACGCTTGATTTAACTTGCGTGCCGCACTCGAATTCGAAATGTGAATGCGCTCGTAAATAATCCTGGGCTCAGGTTCGCTAATTCCAAATTAACGAATTTTCGTTGCGACGTAATTAAATCTAATTTAATTAAATAATCATGCCTAGCATAATTACTATTCACGTTGCTAACGAATTAATTCTAAATTAATTCGTTCGCGCCCGAATTAAAATCTAATTTTTATTCCGCGTCGAAATCTAATTTCGTTTAATATATCGAATATATTAATTTATCGATTAATTCCAAATTAATCGTTATCTCTCTTTAAGTGATATTTTATCCCAGATAAAATATCTCCTCATTAATCCCAGATTAATTTTCTCTCTTTTCTAATTAATCCCAGATTAATTCAGAGTGCGAGTCATACGTCATCGGTGAATCTTTGGGAAGCGACCCATGAGATCCCCTGATATGTTGGCAGTAAATTCAGTTGTCGGACTATCCGAACACGTAAGTACCAAGTACTACGTTTTTAAACCGATTTACAAGACAGGGTTGGCTTCTAGCAAGCGTCATGCCTACCCAATTCTCCGAAAATATACTTACAGGAATAAAGGATCTATATCAGGCGTAGTATACATAGTATTGTGTATGTCGATCCAATATCAGATGATCACGTGCTAGGCCTGGGGCTGGAATTGTGTCTGCCCCGTACGAAGCACATGTCGGATGTCTGGTAACTAGTCTCTATAATCGGATAAACCTGACCTTGTCATTTTATCCCGATAGCTGCAGCTTTTAAGTGAACCAGTCCCGTATCCTACGTGACCATCATCTCCACTATGACTGGAGTGATACTTCCCTCTTGACATCACACCCAACACACTACGATTCTCAATATACCCAGCATTGGCGTACACAGAACCTGTTAAAGCCCTGGACGACCGCGACAAAGTATATTGATTGTCGCAAGTATTAGCGGTGCAAGTCTCAGGTTAAGACCAAATACGCCTACCCTGATTTCGGACTTCCATAGACACATAGTCATACTACCAATGGAATTATAAGGGGGTCTATCCAGAGCAAAGCTGTTTCCCGTACCATCGGTAAAACACAACCTCCTATTACACTTGCATGAGTATCCTATACCCAAATATATGAGAACTATGTCGTTGTGCCCTCACAACGCGCACAAATGTAATACTAGTCTTTTACGTATTTATCAATGTCCAATCTCGATAATACTCTGACTAGGGATATTTAATGATTTATCCTTCGTGGACTGATACTGTCTCATATCATTCTCAATCCAAGAACAAATCATAGTGACCTCCTATCATTTATATATCTTGGTGATCTAATCACAAATGATAAGAGAGCAATCTCCTTTGTCACATAGTTAATTTTTACAACAACACCATGATCTGTACAAATAGTGACGCTATGGGTCATAATTGTCCAACAAGAACGTGGTACGGGGTACGCACATTTTCGGATAGTCCGATGACCGTATTAACTGCCAACATATCCAGGGATCGCTTGGGTCCCTTCCCAAAGATTCACCAATGACATTTGACTCGAACATAATGTTAGGAAGCGGCCGTGAGTTCGCAGCGGAAAAAAAATTATTAAAATTATGATGTCGTTTTCCCTTTGCCCAAGACCCATTTGTTTTGATTATTCTACAAGCCTAGGCATGTTACTATATATTCTAAGCATAAAAATCATAAAACATGCAAAGAACATAAACCTAAACATGCTAACTATCATAAGAACTCTAATTAAAATAAAGAAAGAAAAAGACTTACTTGAACCGTAGACTCCTCCAGTCCTCCCTCCAATCTACAAGCTTTTCTCGAACTCAGCAAGCTCTTCCACGTTCCAAAGAGCCACCCAAGTGTGTGGCCTCCAAAGATGCACACACCAAAGCTAAATTCAACGGCAAGACTACGCCTTGAGTGCACGGGTATTTTTCCATTGGTGCTAGCCTAGGCAAATACCTCAAAACTTTTAACTCGAGGTTCCTCTAGTCAATTAGATTTAAGGATCCTCAAAATCAGTGGCTTACTATTAAAACTTTAGAGTTGCTCACTTATATAACCCAAGATTTGAAAGGTTTGGTGCAAATATTTGTGAAGAATTCTTTGAGTTTATATAGTGCTCCAAAGACAACAAAATTAATTAAGAATCCGATGTGGGATGAAAGCCAATTTAATCTTAGCCATTGGATCTTAATTTAGTGGTTTAATTAGATTATAAAATCCTAATAAGAGTTTGGGCCGAATTGGAATTCAAAACAAATAACAAAATTAAATTAAAAAATTTTACTATTCACGAAGTACTATTCACGTGAATAGTAATTTTTTTTTTATCTATTTATTTCAATTCCCAAAGTGCCCCTATCGTCATTCACCAATCCCTAAGCCACTATGGAATCTCATAAATGATCTGTTTAATAATTAAACACATTGAACCATTTATGAACAATTCCTACAGCAATCATATATGCTGTTAAATATGTACTGTGCACTGTTAACATTGATTTTGACTTTATTGTGTGTGACCTTTTGGGTTCCCCTCAAGTTGGACATGAAATGAATCATGATAATTTAATCGATCATAAATTATCCTCCGATCAGATGGTGTTCGATTTCAATGACCAAGGTTGACATCTAGCAATATGCCAAGGCCCCCAAATGAGAAGGAAAGATATATATACCCATTATGTATGCGATTTTACATATGATACGGTCCCTCGCCTCACTGTATCCCCACCTATTGACCTAGGGTACATAAAGTGTCTACCCATATGGTCAAAGGTATGATGTTGATAGTTTCATGAATCGTGCTAACCCAAAAATCTCACATGATTCTTCTACTGTGGCCACAGTCTCAAGCACTGATCATACATATCAACCCGCGAACTGGAATACTACTCTTATAAGAAAATATTATCCGAGAGAGTGGCGATTCTATGTTGTATCTTTACAAACATCATGTGTTTCAACAAATGACCCAATCATACCCTTATGACTTGATCTTTTGAACCAGGGAAGGAGAATGTCAAAGTTATTTAATCCACACATAAGATTGTAAAGACCTCAAGTCTAAGGACTAGTCATATAATCGATGCTTGAAAGTTCTCATGGTCACATGGGATAAATAATCCATATGAAAACTTTCAGCGGTCAGTTCGATGGACACGAGCAACTTATGCATCCATGTGATACACCAAGCGGACAGATCTCCGCTAGTAGCCTATGAGATCGGCTACCCCACTTAAGGGCGAATCATATCATCATGCTAGTCTCTCCGCTTTGTGAACGCCCAGATTATTCACAAAACTATGACTAGGAACGTTTGAGAGTAATGATTCTCATAATGCGTGGAATCCATCGTCTTATTACTCCAAGGGCTTTATTATAGTGTTGATGATTCATATAAGTTATGTAAGACACATAAAATAAAGATTTCCATTTTATTAATTAATGAAAATATTACATATACATGTACATATAGCCCATCCACAAGTTGGGTATAAGGCATATCCCTAACAATCTCCCACTTGCACTATAGCCAACTAGTATTAATCTGGACACCATACTCTCGGGTGTGCCTATCGTGCTTTTGTTGAGTCAGTCCTTTAGTCAGAGAATCTGCAAGATTATCTTCTGTGGGTATTTTCTCTATAATAACTTCTTTTCTCTCAACAATCTCCCTGATGAGATGAAATCGCCTGAGTACATGCTTGGATTTCTAGTGTGACCTTGGTTCCTTTGATTGAGCAATGGCGCCCGTGTTGTCACAGTACATCCTGACACCATTCTTTATCACGGGAAACACTTCCAGTTCCGTGATGAACTTCTTTATCTAGACTACTTCTTTAGCTGCCTCAGATGCTGTAATATACTCGACTTCAGTGGTGGAGTTCATTGTAGTTGACTGCTTTGAGCTTTTCCAACTGATAGCACCGCCATTCAAAGTAAATAGATATCATGTTTGCGATCTGCTGTCATCCCTATCGGTCTGAAAGCTCGCATCATAGTAACCAATGACTTTCATCTCAGAACATTCTCCGTATGTCAAAAACACATCCTTAGTTCTTCTTAGATACTTGAGGATTGTTTTGACAGCTGCCTAGTGTTGTTCACCAGGATTTGCCTGATATCTGCTCGTTATGCTAAGAGCATAAGAGACATCAGGTCTTGTACATAGCTTGGCGTACATGATCGATCCTATTGCTGAAGCATAAGAGATCCTACTCATACGCTCTCTATCTGAAAAAGTATGTGGACATTGCTCCTTAGATAATTTGATTCCATGACAAGTAGGTAAATTACCTATTTTGGAATCTTCCATTTTGAATCTTTTCAAAACTCTATCTATGTATGTAGATTGAGAAAGTCCTAACAACCTCTTAGATCTATCATGGTAGATCTTAATGCCGAGGATGTAGGCTGCTTCTCCCAAATCTTTCATGGAGAAATTCTGAGATAAATGTCACCCAGACTTGATTCTGATACATAGAGTCTATTTCGGATTTCATGGCCTCAAGCCATTTGACTGAATAAATGTCACACATTGCTTCGTCATAACTAGTGGGATCGTCATTATCAATGACCTGATCATGTTCTTAATCAATATGGAAACCATATCTTTCAGGCTCATGTCTTTCCCTACCAGACCTTTTGAGTTCATAACCTTGTGGTTGTTCTGTCGTTGCTCTTTTGAGGGGCCTGGGGTTTAGTTCTATGTTAGTTTGTTCTTCTTGTACCTCATCGAGGTCAAGTCTACTCCCACTATATTTCTTGAGAAGGAATTCATTCTCTAGAAATTTAGCATTTCGTGAGACAAATGTTCTTTGTTCATTAGGACGTAGAACACGTATGCTCTTGAGTTCAAGGGATATCCTAGAAACTTACATTTAACTGCCTTATCATCCAATTTGTTAGTTTTGTGAGCTTGACATATGCGTCACATCCCCAAACTCTTAGATAACTAAGACTAAGATGTTTCCCAGACCATAACTCATATGGTGTTTGACTAACAGACTTGGAAAGAACTTGGTTTAGTAGTAGTATTGTAGTTTCTAAAGCAAGACCCCAAAATGAAAGAGGTAGATCCGTGTCTGGCATCATTGATCGGACAATATCTATTGATGTCTGATTTCTCCTTTCGAAGACTCCATTATGCTGTGGAGTTCCCGGAGGAGTCCACTGGGAAACAATGCCATTTTCTCTCAAGTAATCTTGAAATTCGTTGCTTAAGTATTCACCACCTTGGTCAGACTTAGTGACTTAATACTTTTATTAAGCTGGTTTTCTACTTCAGCTTTAAAGTATTTGAATTTCTCAAAGGCTTCATATTTGTACCGCATAAGGTACAAATACCATATCGCGAGTGATCATCGATAAATGTAATGAAGTATAGAATCCACCTCTAGCGGTGACTGACATTGGTCCGCATACATCAAAGAGTATGAGTTCTAATGTCTCCGCTGCACGCTGTCATTTACCTTTGAAGGGTAATTTGGTCATTTTACCAAGTTAACAAGACTCACAAGTTCCATAAGGTTCATATTTGAAGGGTCTGAAATACCTATCCTTATGTAGCTTAGTTAATCTTATTTCATTGATATGACCTAAGCGACTGTGCCATAGAAGTGATTCATTGAGGTTATTCGAGTTAACGTTGTATATATTATATGTTGAACATTCTTTGTTACTTTGTAAGACATAGATACCATTATTCAAAATACCATCTCCATATTTTATTTCATTGAAATAAATAGAACATTCATTACAACTTATAGGCATGAAAAGCCTTTATTACATAAAGAAGAAATTGAAATGATGTTCTTTACTAGAGAAAGTACATAAACACAATCTTCTAAGTCTAAAACTAAACCATTCGGCAAAACTAATGAATAAGTCCCCACACACAATGTACCCAGTTTTGCTCCATTACCCATGCGTAAGTCAACCTCCCCATGACAGAGTCTCCTACTGTTTCTCAGGCCCTGCACATTGTTACACAAGTGAGTCCCACAACTGGTGTCAACCACCCAAGTAGAAGGTTCAGAGTTTTGAGAATATAGTTCAATCATATACAACATACTTGAAGCATTGGGCTTCTTGGCCTCTTGTCTTCCCTAACTTCCTTGGCTTTCAAGGATCTGCAGTCTTTCTTCCAATGACCCTTCTTTCCACAAAAGAAACATTTCCCATTTCCCTTTTTCTTCTCCACCTTACCATTGGGCTTTAGGTGATCTGGAGCATTGGCCTTGCCCTTATTTTTCTTTGGGCCTCGTGGCTTCAGGTCCGTACCCGTAAGCATGACGGAGGTTTTAAGCTCCGGTTTCAAGTCCTTTTCTGCTTACTTTATCAGATTGTGCAATTCTGCTAATTCTTTATCAGACAGATGAAACTACATAATAAAGTTAGAGAATTCTTTTGGTAAGGACTGAAGAATTAAATCCTGACATATCTCATGATCCATGATGAACCCGAGGTTGGCCAATTTTTCAATGTGGCCAATCATCTTAAACACATGTCCACTAATAGATCCTTCCTTATACCTTGTTTGGAATAAGGCACATGACACTTGGAATCTCACGGTATGAACGGAAGTTGCATTCAACTCCTTCAAGTTAATGATGATGGTTTGAGCATCCATATCTTCGTGAGCTTTCTGAAGTTCGTCCGACATAGAGCCAAGCATTATGCAAACTGCTTGCTCATCATCATCGACGTGTTTCTTCCAAGCATCGAATGTATTTTGGTCAGCATCTTTTGTGGGTTCAGGGGGAAACGGTCATTCAAGAACATAGCAAATCTTTTTTGTCGTAAGACAATTTTAAGATTTCTAAACCAGTCATTTTAGTTGTCCCCTTTGAGCTTATGCTCATCAAGGATGGAACAAAGTGATACTCTATTTGCCATTTGAATGTTTGTGAAATATTTTAATCCACCTGTTAAGAGAGAATGTTAAAATTAGGAATATGTTTTTCATTAATGTTTCATAATAACATGGGCTTTTAATATTATGAATTTGCTCCCACTCAATTGTTTTAAAATTTTAAACAAATCATATCAACCCCAATATGATGGATTTCTTGTGGACAAGGATCCCATTATCATCATTTCATAACTCCGACTAGGGCCGGTCGTTATAAAATACAATAATTAGGTAGGTTCCCAACAAATTTATGATATAAATCACAATTCCTTGATCGTTGGGTTGGGCAATCAAACATGCCATAGCTTATGCTAGTCCTCGTGGACACCCAATCTTTGCCACTAAGTTATAAAACCACGCCTAAGGGTCGTTGCGTCTTATGACTCAGAAAATCCAAACCATTGTCAATAATACGATTTAGGGACAAATTGGTATTGGTCAGTCTGGTAAAGCCTAGTCCTGCCAATACGGTTTAAGCCCTTTGGATCTATACTTTACAATGGGAGGAAAATTTTAGACTTCAATTATTATTAAGGATTTTAGCAAATTTAAGTGAATAACTGTCAAATGGATTCCTCCATTGAAAATTCCCCAGAGAGAGGGTGGAGCGAACTCTCTTATATACCCTTACCTCTTAGGCTCTTATCGCCTTGGTGACAGGAATAAACAATAGATCCTCTAAATTAGTCTAACACTTTAAATATGCTTTAAGGTAAGCTTTGAGTAAATGATTATCTAGATGTCTTCACAACTTTTCCTTTTGGCTATAAAAAGGTAGTGAGTGAAGGAAGACACCAAATCATTATCTAACTCTAGTAATACCTTTGGTTAAATTAACTTTAGTTTGGAAAGTTTTATTAACCCCTTGGTCCCAACCCACTTGTATCTTTTATAATGTCTTTTATTTTAAACAAGTGATTTATATTTATTAGCCTTAAAGGTAATAAATCTCTAAGTTCATCACGGAATAATTACTTAGCTAAGGGATAAGCAATACACTCTCTATTTCTTAGAAAGTCTCTAGATGCTTGCACCCTAAAATAATCATGCCAATTCTAATCATACATAGAATCATCAAGCATATGAGTTTTAATATGTTGGAATTATTTTATGCATTAAATGAATTTGATTAATATTTAATTATGATATTGTATTTTATTTTATTCAAATAAATTTACTATTCACGTTTTTCTGCAGATGCGTGAACTTTAAATGCATTTTCACAATTCAAATCTTAACCAAATCATGCAAAACTTCTACCTAAAATTAAGTTCAGGGTGTTAGCTTTCCAACGAGCTTTTACACACCAAATTTCGTGTTCAAATGAGAGAGAAACAATTAAAATAAAACCGGCATCAAATAAATTTACTGTTCACGTTTTTCTGCGGATGCGTGAATTTTAAATGCAATTTCACAATTCAAATCTTAACCAAATCATGCAAAACTTGTACCTAAAATTAAGTTCAGGGTGTCAGCTTTCCAACGATCTTTTACACACCCAATTTCGAGTTCAAATGGGTGAGAACTAATCAAAACAAAAACGGCGCTCTGATACCACTGTTAGGAAGCGGCCGCGAGTGCGCAGCGGAAAAAAAAGTTATTAAAATTATGATGCCGCTTTCCCTTAACCAAGACCCATTTGTTTTGATTATTCTACAAGCCTAGGCATGTTACTATATATTCTAAGCATAAAACTCATAAAACATGCAAAGAACATAAACCTAAACATGCTAACTATCATAAGAACTCTAATTAAAATAAAGAAAGAAAAAGAGTTACTTGAACCGTAGACTCCTCCAGTCCTCCCTCCAATCTACAAGCTTTTCTCGAACTCAGCAAGCTCTTCCACGTTCCAAAGAGCCACCCAAGTGTGTGGCCTCCAAAGATGCACACACCAAAGCCAAAACTCAACGGCAAGACTACGCCTTGAGTGCACGGGTATTTTTCCCTTGGTGTTAGCCTAGGCAAATACCTCAAAACTTTTAACTCGAGGTTCCTCTAGTCAATTAGACTTAAGGATCTTCAAAATCAGTGGCTTACTATTAAAACTTTAGAGTTGCTCACTTATATAAACCCAAGATTTGAATGGTTTGGTGCAAAAATTTATGAAGAATTCTTTAGGCTTATATAGTGCTCCTAAGACGACAAAATTAATTAAGAACCCGATGTGGGATAAAAGCCAATTTAATCTTAGCCATTGGATCTTAATTTAATGGTTTAATGAGATTATAAAACCCTAATAAGAGTTTGGGCCGAATTGAAATTCAAAACAAATAACAAAATTAATTAAAAAATTTTACTATTCACGTAGTACTATTCATGTGAATAGTAAAAAAAATTTAATCTATTTATTCCAATTCCAAAAGTGCCCTTATCGTCATTCACAAATCCCTAAGCCACTATGGAACCTCATAAATGATCTGTTCAATAATTAAACACATTTAACCATTTATGAACAATTCCTACAGCAATCATATATGCTGTTAAATATGTAATGTGCACTGTTAACCATTGATTTCGACTTTATTGTGTGTGACCTTTTGGGTTCCCCTCAAGTTGGACATAAAATGAATCGTGATAATTTAATCGAACATAAATTATCATCCGATCAGATGGTCGTTCGATTTCAATGACCAAGGTTGACATCTAGTAACTTGCCAAAGCCCCTAAATGAGAAGGAAAAATATATATACTCATTATGTATGCGATTTATATATGATACGGTCCATCGCTTCACTGTATCTCCACCTATTGACCTAGGGTACGGAAAATATCTACCCATATCGTCAAAAGTATGATGTTGATAGTGTCATGAATCGTGTTAACCCAAGAATCTCACATGATTCTTCCGCTGTGGCCACAGTCTCAAACACTGATCACACATATCAACCCGTGAACTAGAATACTACTTTTATAAGAAAATATTATCCGAGAGAGTGGCGATTCTCTATTGTATCATTACAAACTTCATGTGTTTCAACAAATGACCCAATCATACCCTTATGACCGGATCTTTTGAACCGGGGAAGGAGAATGTCAAAGTTATTTGATCCACATATAAGATTGTAAAGACCTCAAGTCTAAGGACTAGTCATATAATCGATATATGAAAGTTCTCACAGACACATAGGATAAACACTCCATATGAAAACTTTCGACGGTCAATTCGATGGACACGAGCAACTCATGCATCCATGTGATATACCAAGCGGACGGATCTTCGCTAGTAGCCTATGAGATCGGCTACCCCACTTAAGGGCAGATCATATCATCATGCTAGTCTCTCCGCTTTGTGAACGCCCAGATTATTCACAAAAATATTACTAGGAATATTTAAGAGTAAATATTCTCATAAGGCGTGGAAGTCATCGTCTTATTACTCCAAGGGCTTTATTACAGTGTTGATGATTCATATAAGTTATGTAAGACACATATAATAAAGATTGGCATTTTATTAATTAATGAAAATATTACAAATACATGTACATATAGCCCATCCACAAATTAGGTATAGGGCATCTCCCTAACAAATAATTAATCTGGGATTAATTATGAGAGAGAAAATTAATCTGGGATTAATTGCGGCAAGAATTTATCTAGGATTAAATTCATCTAAAAGAGAGAACGTGATTAATTTGGAATTAATCGGTAGAGTAAATTTAATAGTTAAATTGGATTTTACTATTTAATTTATTTAATTGGGCTAAAATAATATATTGGATATATTAATTGAAATTGGATTTCAATACGGAATTAAAATTGGATTTTAATTCAAGCGAGCAAATTAATTTGGAATTAATTCGTAAGCGACTATCGTAATAATTTTACGAGGCATTCTTATTTAATTAAATTGGATTTAATTATTTAACGATGGAAAATTCGTTTAGTCGGATTAAACGAATTCGGGCCCAAAGTGGTTGTGTGAGCCAACTTAAATTTGGAATTTAATTGGGTAGAACCCACAACTTACATCACATGTCACTATTAGTGATGGATGTAGTTGGCTTGTATTTATTATAACTTTTAACACACAACATACACACTTTTTGAAAGCAACTATTCACACTTCTCTCTTTCCTCCTCCTTCCCACCATTGTCGTGACCTTCCTTTCTCATTGGAAATTTTTTGTTTAGCCAAAATTTCAACCAAGCTAACACTTTGGGAGTCATTTTAAGGTGATAAGGAAACTCACTCAAGAGTTTGGAACTCAACACCAAGCTTGGAGCTTCTACATCCATTGGAAATTTTGAAATTCCTCAACCGATCAATATGAGTATTTTCGCTACTTTCACTTGATTTATTCACACACAAATCTTGTTTAGAGACATTGGACATGTGTAGGACACTAACAATAGTATCAGAGCATATCTAAGCATGATTTGAATCTAGGGTTTATGGACTTTATTTGGGGATTTTATGCTTGAAGTATGAAAATTCAAAATTGGTTGTTTGGTTATGGTTGGATGATGATAACTTGGAGTTATGTACAATTAAATTATTAAAAATTGATTGAATTAATTTTTCCCCAAATCCATCCTTTGGCCGAATGCATGTACCCTAGATTAAGCTCATGGTAATTTTGATTTTGACAATTGGATATGTGAAAAGCATGAAATGAATGTTAATTGTTGATTTAATTGGATTGAAATCAAAATTGAATGTTGTTTCATGTGATTGTCGTGAGTTGAAGCATGTTTGAATGAAATGATTTTGCTTTAATTTGTGTTGGACATGAATTGAAATAATTGAGCATGATTAATTGGATTAATTAGTGTTTTGGAAACATTAGATTAATTGATTAATTGTGTTAATTACACTTTAATTGGATTAATACGTAATTTGGAATAATATTTTAATTTAATTTGTTGTATTTGGGCTAATGAGCTTGGTTGGGCCAAGTATGGTTTTGGACAATTGGGTTGGATCCAATTGGGCATAAAACTATTTCCATAAAGCCAAAATATGACTTTTGGACCTTTAATAATTTAATGGGGCCTAATGGGCATAAATTGATTTTAGGCATAGGCTGATTCCAAATTGGGCCTTGGCATTTTGGGTTGGATCCATAATTGCCGAAGCCCATGCCTAAAGAATTAATTGAAAGCCCATTGGACTTTAATTGAATTGGAATTTGTTGTTAATTTAGGCCTTTGAGACCCAATTGGATTGGATTTGGAATCCAAGTCTTTAAGGTACTAAAATAAATGTAATTGTTTAAGTTGGAGTTAAACATGAATTAATATTGGATACAATTTAAAATTGGATTTAAAATTATAGTTTGATATAATTCAAGAATACTTACTTTGAGTATTTATTCTTAAACCAGTTGGACTCGAGCAAATCAAATGGTTGTATGAACATTGGATGGTCATTAATCAAAGATTAATTAATTGGATTAGATTGATTGACAGCATGCTTTGTGTGAATACTTGGATGTATTTATATGAATAATGTATATCAGATGAATATTAGTTGGATGAGGGCAATTTTAGAAATTACTGTAAATTTTGAATTTATTAAATTGGACCTGTGAGTCCAGCCTTTCACCTACTTTACTCTCTGTATTTCTCTTCTCACCAATTTCACTCAATGTAAATGAGGTTTTTTTATGTGTTATGTAATTAGGTAGAAGAATGTAAAGTGCTAGCGGGAGAGAGGAAAGAGAGAGTGATTTGTTCGAGGAACAAATTCTATTACATATCCATCCATATATTATTGTTAATTTTATAGCGCCTTATTATACTTTTAGAATGCATGTTTAAGGGTGTATGATGAGACCTAATTGTTGGTTTCTAATTAGGTCCCAAGAATCATCAAATCAAGCAAGAAAAACGCATGAATACTTCAAGGAGTAAGGCGGAATACATACTCACATTGAATGGTTTGATGCTAGGAAGAACAAAACCCATTTTCCTCCTTGTTCAAGCTCGGGAATGGCTTCTTCATGGAGTGGACTGCACGGTTTTGATGCTCCTTGTAAACCCTAGAATCGGCCATGGATGAGCACCATTGAAGCTCCAAGCTTCAAGCTCCAAAAATGATTTCATGCTCATGAAAACACTTCCATATCACCATAGTATAAACCTATGTGTGTGCTAGCACTCCTTCTTCATCCATAAATTCGGTCCAACCAAAATTTTGGAGAAGAAAATGGCTTGAAGCCGTGAGAGAAGAGAGAAGAAGGCAAAAATGCGTAAAACCCTAGCCTTAGGAGAGAGAAGACCGAATTTGTTAAAGTGAGAGAGAGAAAAAAAAATTGTAAATATATGTTATATAATTATTTTCCAAAAATAAATAAAACATATATACAATACTTTTTCAAAAACCAAAAAGTCAAAAAGCAAAAATCAATCAATGCTTTTCACCTTTTACCCATCACTTTTACTTATCACATCAAGTCACTTTATTAAAGTGACAACATGTCATGTCACATCACTCAAAGTGACATGTGATTTGACAATTGATGCGACTAGCGATTTGACGCTTGATGTGACTTGCGTGCCGCACTCGAATTCGAAATGCGAATGCGCTCGCAACCACTCTCAGGCTCGGGTTCGCCAATTCCAAATTCACGAATTTTCCATCGCGACATAATTAAACGATTACGCCTAGCGAAATCACTATTCACGTTGCTAACGAATTAATTCTAAATTAATTCGTTCGCCCGAATTAAAATCCAATTTCAATTCCGCGTCGAAATCTAATTTCGATTAATATATCGAATATATTAATTTTACCGATTAATTCCAAATTAATCGTTCTCTTTCTTTAAACGATATTTTATCCCAGATAAAATATCTCCGTAATTAATCCCAGATTAATTTTCTCTCTCATCGAATTAATCCCAAATTAATTCTCTCTCTCTCTTCTAATTAATCCAGATTAATTAAAGTGCGAGTCATACATCATCGGTGAATCTTTGGGAAGCGACCCATGAGATCCCCGGATATGTTGGCAGTAAATACGGTCATCGGACTATCCGAACACGTAAGTACCTCGTACTACGTTTTACTGATTCACAAGACAAGGTGGACTTCTAGCAAAGCGCCATGCCTACCCAATTCTCCGGAAATATCCTTATAGGAATATGTGATCTATATCAAACGTAGTATACCGAAGTATTGTGTATTTCTGTCCAGTATCGGATGTTCACGTGCAAGGCCTGGGGCTGGAATTGTGTCTGCCCCGTACGAAGCACATATCGGATGTCTGGTAACTAGTCTCTATAATCGGATATACATGACCTAGTCATAATATCCCGATAGCTCGAGCATTTAAGAGAACGAGTTCCGTATCCTATGTGACCACCATCTCCACTATGACTGGAGTGAAACTTCCGTCTTGACATCACACCCAACACACTACGATTCCCAATATACCCAGTATCGGCGTACACAGAACTGGTTAAAGCCCTGGACGACCTCAACTAAAGTATATTGATTGTCGTATGTATTAGCGGTGCAAGTCTCAGGTTAAGACTAAATACACCTACCCTGATTGCAGACTCCCATAAACACATAGTCATACTACCAATGGGATTCCGCGGGGGTCTATCCAGAGCGAAGCTGTTTGCCGTACCATCGGTAAAACACAACCTCCTATTACACTTGCATGAGTATCCTATACCCAAATATATGAGAACTATGTCGTTGTGTCCTCATAAACGCGCACAAGTGTACTACTAGTCTTTTACGTATCTATCGATGTCCAATCTCGTTAATACTCTGACTAGGGATATTTAATGATTTATCCTATGTGGACTGATACTGTCTCATATCATTCTCTGTCCAGGAACAAATCATATGGACCTCTCATCATTTATATATCTAGGTGATCTAATCACAAATGATAAGAGTGCAATTTCCTTTGTCACATAGTTAATTTGTACAACAACACCGTGATCTGTACAAATATTGACGCTATGGGTCATAATTGTCCAACAATCTGCCACTTGGCCTATAGCCAATCACTCGAGTGTCTTACACCTGAACTATGTACGGTTGGCTCAAATAGCTGAGAAAATGCTTTCGTCAGCGGATTTTCATGATTATCATCTGATGCGATTTATTCGATCATCATATCACCATGATGTATGATCCGAACGAATCAGATGAATAGTGAAGTATATATGTGGATCGTTGATGAGACCATTAATTCTTTAGCCCGTGTTGACGCCTAGCTCAGCTGCTAACATAACTATATCTAATCTAATTAGATTGTTATTGACCTAGATGGCTTCTTTTGCTGCTTCAGTTTCTATAATTAACCTGCATTTGTTGTTTATTTGGTAACAGTATCTTGCTTGGAAGATTTCCAACTCACTGTAATGTTATTCAAACTGTATAGTACCGTTTGCGACTTTTAGTCGTCTTTTTCAGTTATTGGAAACTTGCTACAGTGACCCCAGTCACTTCAAGTTCTCATTCTCCATAGACTAAGACAACATCCTTAGTTCTCTAAGATACTAACGGATGTTCTTAACATCAATCCAGTGACTATCACTCGGATTAACCTGTTTGTGAATCCATACGCTCAAAGCGTATGATACACCAGGTCATGTACATTTTTCAATGTATGGTTCCAATGAGAGTATTTCGAAAGCCAAGCTTTCGCCGATATTTATTTTATGGGAATATCATTTCCAAGAAATGACGTATTATCATTATTTTTTTTAGGACAGCCACTGTCAGTGCGCTCCCACTAAGCCTCTTATTTACAGAAGAATCATTTTCGTTTTGAATTAAATCATACACCATTATGATTATATCAAAACGATAATTCCAAGAACCTAATGCTTGCTTCATTCCAATAATGGATCGAATAACAAGCATTATCTAAATGGATTTACCGTGGCAACAGGTAAAAGGTTGAATCGTAATCAACACAATGTTGATAACGATACCTTTCCGTTAAAAGCCTAGCTTTATACGTTGGTACGTTGCCATCCATGTATGTCTTCCTAGATGACTTTTAAGTACCATTAGGCACAATGCCTTGTGGTACATCAACTAGTATCCAAACTGGTTTATATACATGGAATCCATTTCGGATTATATGGCACTTTGCCGTAATTAGGGAGTTGATACCTTGTATCACTTCCTCATACGTAGTCAGTTGGTATTCCTCAATAAGATAGACATCTTTATGAGGTGCGATCAGAAACCCATACCCCAGGTTGTTTTCTGACTCTCTCCGACCTACGCGGTTCTTGTGTATTCGAAGATTAATGGTAATAGTTTCATCCTTGATGAACTATTCATGTTCCATTAAGATTCGGTGCCTTGAACAATATTACTCTGATTTTCATCGAGTTATACTATCCTCCCACTTACCACTGCATATCGGTATTCCTCTTAGGAAAACCGCATGGTGAGCAACAATCTAATTGTTCTCTTGTGAGGCGTATAAGTACATTACTTATGGTATCCCTAGGATAACCTACAATTGGCACTTATCCTATTTGGGTTTTAGTTTGGTATCATCCAAACATATGCCTAGCATACCCAAATTATCAGGAAATGTGAAACTCGGTTTCTTCCCGTTCATATCTAATATGTTATTTGTCAAACAGATATTAATGGAATCTTATTCAAAATAAGTTCGTGCACTGGTTAAAGCTTATCCATTGAAAGAAATGGTAGCTCAGAGCGACTCGTGATTAACCTTATCATGTCTAACAAGATTCGGTTAATCCGTTCGGACACACCGTCAAACTGACGTGTTCCGGGAGGAGTCCTCATTTGAAAGAATATTATACTCTTTCAAGAATAGTAGAAACTTATTGCTTAAGTATTTTCCATTACGGTCTTGTTAGACATTATGTCCCATAGCGTCACTGTTTGTAAATGATATTGTATTATTGTACAAAATTAACTATGTGATAATGAAATTGCCTTTTGCCGTTTTTGTAATATTATTTACTTTGATTTAAAAATGGCGAAAGTCCATATGATTAGTACCTGGACTGAGAATGATATGAGACAGTATCAGTCCCTAAAGGTTTAATCATTAAATATCCCTAGCCGTAGTATTATCGAGACTGGACATCGATAATGCAGAATAGACTAGTATTGCGCTTGTGCACGTTGTGAGGGCACAACAGCATAGTTCTCATATATTTAAGTATTGGATACTTATGCAAGTGCGATAGGAGGTTGTGTTTTACCGATGGTACGGAAAACAGCTTCGCTCTGGATAGACCCCGCGGAATCCCATTGGTATGTATGTCTGCGTGTCTATGGGAGGCCGCATCAGGGTAGGTGTATATGGTCTTAACCTGAGACTTACATCGCTAGTACTTGCGACAATCGGTAAACTTTGGTTTTGGTGGTTGGGGACCTTAACCGGTTCTGTGTACACCTCTTCTGGGTTATCGAGAATCGTAGTGTACTGGATGTGATGTCAAGATGGAAGTATCGCTTCAGACATATGGAGGTGATGATCACGCAGGACACAGAACTAGCACTCTATAAAAGGTTGCAACCGTCGGGACAATATGACCAGGTCAGGATTGTCCAATTTAAAGAGACTAGTTGCTTGATGTCCGATATATGTTTCGTACGGGGCAGACACATCTCCAACCCCAGGCCTAGCATGTGATCATCCGATACTGGATCGATGTACGCAATACTACGGTATACTACGCTTGATATAGATCTTATATTCCTATAAGAATATTTCTGGAGAATTGGGTAGGCATGGCGCTTTGCTAGAAGCCAACCTTGTCTTGTGAATCGGTAAGAACGTAGTACGAGGTACGTGCGTGTGTTCGGATTATCTGACGACCGTATTTACTGCCAACATATCCGGAGATCTCTTGGGTCGCTTCCTGAAGATTCACCTATGATATTTGATTCGGACTTAATTAATCTTGGATTAATTGCGGAGAAACTTTATCTCGGATAAAGTGCCTTATTTAGAGAGAGAGAACGATTAATTTGGAATTAATCAGTAAAATTATTATATTCGATATAATAATTGAAATTCGATTTCGACGCGAAATTAAAATTAGATTTTAATTCGGGCATACGAGTTAATTTAGAATTAATTCGTAAGCGACGTAAATAATAATTTCGCTAGGAGCGATTATTTATTTAAATTCGATTTAATTAACGTCGCGACGCAAGTTCGGTATTTCGGAAATATCGAACCCGAACGCGTGAGTGCTAGTGGGCCCACTTTCATTTGGAAACGTGTGGGGCCCACATGACACATGTCATTATATGCATTATTTTATTGATAATGCATTGCATGGTGTGTGTATTATTCACTCATTGTTATGCATGGAATTAGAGTGTTTGACACTCTAAGCCTTTGCATGGCTTGTGTCATAGATTTATTATTATTAATAAATATTATGGCATAAATATAAATTGATTTTTGGTATCAAAAATCAATTTTGAACATAAGAAATTTTCTCTCCTCTCTCTCTTTTATGACCGAAAACTGCATGCAGTTTTGGTCTCATCTTCTTCAATTTTGGTTGCCAAAAGCTTGAAGAAAGGGTTGTTGTTTGGAACATCTTCTCACATGCAAGGCTAGCACCATCAAGGATCAAAAGAGGTGATAGGGAACCATCAAAGAGCAAGGAATACACAAAGCTTGGAGCTTCCTACTTCTTGTCTTCCTTGGCCGAATCATCCCACACTTGGAGCTTACCATTTGGTTTGATTTTTCTTCATCAACATAGCATTGTAAGTATGATTCCGCCATACTTCATGTTTATATATATTCTTTGTTGTTGTATTTCATGTATGCTTAATCTTTTCTTGGGACATATTATAGAAACCAACAATGGTATCAGAGCCATGGTTAAGCATGAAATACTTTAGGTTGAAATTTGATGAATAAGTATGCTTGCATGTATATAGAATGATGTTATATGGAATCAATTTTATGAAAAATGCATTGGATGATTTTTCCCCAAAATTTTAACCTTGGCCGAATGGGTGTGTTAAAATTGGTTGAAGCATGTCTTGTGAAATTTGATGAATAAGTATGCTTGCATGTATATGACATGATGTTATATGGAATCAATTTTATGAAAAATGCATTGGATGATTTTTCCCCAAAATTTTGACCTTGGCCGAAAGGTATGGTGAAATTGATTGAAGCATGTTCTTATGAAATTTGATTAATAAGAATGCTTACATGTATATAGAATGATGTTACATGGAATCAATTTTATGAAAAATGCATTGGATGATTTTTTCCCAAATCCATGCCTTGGCCGAATGTGTTGCTACTTGGAGTGGATTGGAATTTTTTTGTTTAAGATTATTGGATGACTTAGAACGTGTACGGGACGTAGATTAGTAATTCAATCGGATTGAAAAACAAATCGACACAAAAACTCACCTTGGCCGAATACATAGGACATGTAAAGGAGTTGATTTTTTGTAAAATTAATGTTGGACATTTATTTTGAACAATACATGATTAATAAATTAAATGGGTATTTTTGAAATATTTGGTTTAATGTATTAATCTTGGTATTACACTTTAATTAATTGGACTTTAATGTTTGGAATATTAAATTTAATTAATGGGCTTAATTGGTGATTGGGCTTTTAATATTGTATTTGGGCATAATGGGCTTGGTTGGACCAAGTAGATTTGGGCCAAAAGGATTGGATCCAATTTGGGCCTAAATCACTCCATTAAGTCCAAATATAATATAATGGGCTTTAAAATTTAATTGGGCCTTATGGGCTTAAAATTGGTTTTATGGCATTTAAGGGTGATTCCTTATTTGGGCTTGGTAATTGGGTTTGACCCACATTGACCAAGCCCAAGCCTTAATAAATCAATTCTAAGTCCATTTGACTTGAATTAAATTCAACATTGGATGTTAGTTGGGCTTTGAGGCCCAATGAGATTAGATTTAGAATCTAAGTCTTTAAAGCACATTAAAAGTGTAAATATTTAATTTGGAATTAAATAATTGAATTAGTATTGAATACGAATTGAATTAGATTTAATTAGTAGTTCGATATAATTCGCGAATTCGTACCTTATGTACTTATTCTCAATCGAGTTGGACTCGCGCAAAATCAAACCGTTGTTTGAACATTGGATGATCACTTAAACAAAGACTAATTAATTGGATTAGATTGGTTGTAAAAGCATGTCTTGTTTGAATATATATGTATGTGATGAATGAATAGTGTATATCGGATGGATATTAGAAGGGAAAGGGTAATTTTAGAAATTATTGTAAATTGGAATTTATTATTGGACCTGCGTGTCCAGCCTTATCTCTTTATCTCTTTGTATTCTCTTCTCACCTAATTCCCCTCAATGTAAATGAGGTTTCTCTTATTGTATTATGTAATTGGGTAGAAGTAGAATAGTGCTAGCGGGGAGAGGAAAGGGAGTGATGATTGTTCTAGGAACAAGTTGTTTATATATCCATCCGCATATCACTATTAATTTACTTTACGCGCTTTATGATGTTTTAGAAGCATGCTTAAGGGGTGTATGATGATGAGACCTAACAAAGATAAATAAATTGGTTGCCAATTACGCGAAAATCCCTCAATTATATTAAGCGGATATCCTTCCATTGAATGGTTCTTGTTCAAGATCCGAAGTTGGCATTGGTTTGTTTTTGACCAAAGTCAAGACCTTTGTCAATCAAGGATGTACTTGAATCATGAGAGTTTTGTTGCATATCGGTGTCTTGTCCAAATCGTGATTTTTATTGGCCAAAGTCAAGATCACTTTTTGTCCAACGACATTGATTACGAAACTTTCCTCGTCAATGGGTCCCGCTTAACTGGAATCATTAGGTTTGTTTTGGCCAAAGCCAAGGCCTAGTTGATTCGGAGGATAGGGTTAGGAAAATGTATTAGATACATTGACATTATACATATGTTTCGGACTTGGATGTCCACCTAACCGGATCTAGGAATTGGATGAGATCCAATTGATCATGGAGATCTACCTAAGTTAAATAGCATACAATTTTATTGGCCAAAGTCAAGGTTGTGTGTTATTTAACGGGATCCTAGCCCACTAGGAAATTCTATTTCCCGAGTTCTCTACAGAGGGTTAGAAACTTGAAGAAAATAGTGGGAGGCTATTATTGAATTTGCAATTTCATTCAGATATTAGCCTTACGCGTCTTTCAAAATTATTTCGTCAATATTTTAAATAATTAGTTGGACTAATATATTGTTATTTTTACTTGTAACAGTTTGACTGTACCCATAACATCGTTGACTTTATAGTTGGACTATAGTTGTCAAGATGATTGGCAAAGGTAATATCCGCGACATAATCATGGGCGATAATGTCTTCAAAGGGACAAACTTTGCCGACTGGGAAATGAACCTCAAGATAGTGCTTGGGGCTGAGAGGATACTGTATACTATTCAGACACCTCTCCCGCCTAAACCCACTGAGCCACTGGAGCTAGAGTTATGGAAGACTCATAGTGATGATTGTGACCAAGCTCAGTCAGTTATGCTAGCTGCAATGACCCAGCATTTCAGACGCCAGTACAGGGACTTGGATCCCTATAACATGATGGCAAGATTGCGTGATCTTCACCGCACCAATAAGCGGATGAAGAGGTACGAGCTAGTAAGGAAACTCTTCCGCTCCGGATGACAGACGGCGCATCAGTTGAAGCCACGGGACTCAAATGATCGCCGATATTGATGAGTTGGCCAATATGGGAATAGTCTTGGAGGCTGAGCTGACTATAGATATGATCTTGCAGTCACCTGATACTTGGAAACAAATCATAATCAACTACAAGTTGATGGATACAGATGACACTCTTGGAGAGCTGTTATCCGTCTTGAAGGAGTCCGAAAGGGAACTCCTAAAGGGGAGCAAGCGCGAGGCGCATTTTGCATCGACCTCTCATGCGCCAAAGGGTGGCCCCAAGGCAATTGGAGGTGCAAGGAAGAAGAAGTTCAAGAAGAAGGGCAAAGGCAAGTTGACAATGGCTTCTAGGAAGCCAAAGGACAAATCTCGCGACATCTGCCTCAACTGCGGCAAGAGGGGTCACTGGAAACGTGACTGCCGAATGAGCATTGTGCAGAGGGAGGATATCAAGGCTGGCAAGGCATTGCCTCTGGTATGTTTGTTATTGAGATAAATATGAATACTTCTAGTTTTAAAAATTGGATTTTTGATTCTGGTTGTGGTGCTCATATTTGTACTGATGTGCAGGATCTGCATGATAGCAGGGTGCTGGCATCAGGGGAGATGGATCTACGGGTCGGAAACGGAACACCAGTTGCTGTTTTGGCCGTAGGGACTTTTGTTTTAGTACTGCCCTCAGGGCATGAACTTAAACTTTTGAACTGTTATTTTGTACCTAGTTTAACTAGGAATATTATATCTGTATCCTTGTTAACCCAGCAGGGTTACACTTTTGTATTCAGGAACACTGGGTGTTATTTATATAAAAATGATGCAGAAATTTGCACAGCTGTTGCAAATAACGGTCTTTATATTTTGAATATAAATGAATCTCCTAAAATGACAAACAAAAGGCTCAAAAAAGAAGTAATCTAAAAGATGAAGCTTATATGTGGCATTGTCGTCTAGGACACATCAACAAGACTCGCATATCCACACTTTCGAAGAGTGGGTACTTGGACGAATTTGATCCCAATTCATATGACGTCTGCGAATCTTGTCTTTTAGGCAAAATGCCTAAATCACCTTTTAGCGGTAAAGGTGAACGTGCCACAGAACTGTTGGCTCTCGTTCATACTGACGTATGCGGGCCCATGTCTAGCCAGGCTAGAGGTGGATTTCACTACTTCGTAACCTTTACAGATGATGCATCTCGTTACGGTTATGTGTATCTTATGAGACACAAGTCGGAAACTTTTGAGAAATTCAAAGAGTTTCGACACGAAGTGGAAGAAACAAACAGGGAAGAGTATTAAGACATTACGGTCAGACCGTGGTGGCGAATACTTAAGTTATGAGTTTCAAGATTACTTGAAAGAATATGGTATTCTTTCACAGTGGACTCCTCCTGGAACACCGCAATTAAACGGTGTGTCCGAACGGAGAAACCGCACCTTGTTGGACATGGTGAGGTCAATGATGAGTCGCACTGAGCTACCAATATCCTTCTGGGGATACGCATTAAACAGTGCTATACTTATTTTGAATAAGGTACCGTCGAAGTCTGTTGAACAGACCCATATGAGATATGGACAGGAAGGAAACCAGGTTTCTCTTTCCTAAAGATTTGGGGATGCTGGGCATATGTTAAACGTTTGGAAAGTACCAAACTTGAACCCAAAATGATAAATGCCTTTTTGTAGGATATCCTAGGGAAACCAAAGGATATTACTTCTATCACCCACAAGAGAACAAAGTATTTGTTGCTCTACAAGCATTTTTCCTTGAGAAGGATTTTATAAATGCAGTGGTAAGTGGGAGGAAAGTAGAACTCGATGAAGATCGTAGTGATACTGTTCCTGGCAATGAATCAACGACGGAACAAGAACAGACCGTCCGGGATGAGTCTGTACCACAAACTTCACATACACAAGGACCGCGTAGGTCGGAGAGAGTCAGAACAGTACCTGAGAGGTATGGGTTCCTGATCTCACCTCATATAGATATTAATCTTATTGAGGATAATGAGCCGGCTACGTATGAGGAAGCGATACAAAATATCGATTCCGCTTTATGGCAAGAAGCCATGAAGTCCGAGATGGATTCCATGTACGCCAACCAAGTTTGGACACTGGTTGATGCACCAGAAGGCGTAAAGCCTATTGGATGCAGATGGATCTTCAAGAAGAAGACCGACATGGATGGCAACGTACAAACGTACAAGGCTAGGCTTGTAGCGAAGGGGTATCGTCAACAATATGGTATTGATTATGACGAAACCTTCTCACCCGTTGCCATGATTAAATCCATTCGGATAATGCTTGCAATAGCTGCATATTTCGATTCGAGATATGGCAGATGGACGTTAAAACCGCTTTCCTTAACGGAAACCTTTTGGAGGATGTTTATATGCAACAGCCTGACGGTTTTATCGTACCTAGACTTGCAAACAAGGTTTGTAAGTTAAATCGATCCATTTATGGATTGAAGCAAGCATCACGGTCATGGAATCAGCGTTTTGATGAGATCATAAAAGAATATGATTTCGTGCAAAACGCAGATGACCCTTGTGTATACAAGAAGGTTAGTGGGAGAGCACTTACTTTTATTGTCCTTTATGTCGACGACGTATTGCTTATAGGCAATGACATTCCCATGCTAACGTCGGTGAAAGCTTGGCTTTCATTAAAATTCTCCATGAAAGATCTGGGAGAAGCAGCCTTTATTCTTGGAATAAAGATCTACAGGGATAGATCTAGAAAGCTGCTTGGACTCTCCCAGAGTACATACATTGATAAAGTGTTGAAGCGATTCAACATGGAACAATCCAAGAGGGGATTGGTTTCAATGGTACGTGGTACCTCTCTGTCTAAGGACATGTGTCCTAAGACTCAGGAAGAGAGAGACCACATGAGTCGGATACCGTTCGCCTCGGCAGTCGGATCGATCATGTATGCCATGATATGTACACGACCTGATGTCTCATATGCTTTGAGCATGTGCAGTCGCTATCAGGCGATCCAGGTGAAGGTCACTGGATAGCAGTTAAGAATATCCTTAAGTATCTTAAACGAACTAAGGATGCTTTCTTAATTTATGGAGGTGGAGAACTTGCGGTATCTGGGTATACCGATGCAAGTTTCCAAACCGACAAGGATGACTACAAGTCGCACAATCCGGTACATTTTTTGCTTGAATAACGGAGCAGTGAGCTGGAAATCTTCCAAGCAAGATACTGTTGCCGATTTCAACAACAGAAGCGGAGTACATCGCTGCATCTGAAGCAGCAAAGGAGGCAGTTTGGATCCGAAAGTTCCTAATCGGATTAGGAGTAGTTCCGTTAGCAGCTGAGCCCGTTCCATTGTATTGTGACAATAACGGGGCTATAGCACAGGCTAAGGAACCAAGGTCTCATCAACGGTCCAAGCATGTTCTTCGACGTTATCATCTGATTCGGGAGATTATACATCGTGGCGATGTAAAAGTCGAGAAGGTCACATCAGATGACAACATTGCAGATCCGCTGACGAAAGCTGTTCTTCAGCAAGTTTTTGAACGACACATACATAGTTCGGGTATTAGATGCTTGAGTGACTGGCTATAGGCCAAGTGGGAGATTGTTAGACATTATGTCCCATAGCGTCACTGTTTGTAAATGATATTGTATTATTGTACAAAATTAACTATGTGATAATGAAATTGCCTTTTGCCGTTTTGTAATATTATTTACTTTGATTTATAAATGGCGAAAGTCCATATGATTAGTACCTGGAATGAGAATGATATGAGACAGTATCAGTCCCTAAGGTTTAATCATTAAATATCCCTAGCCGTAGTATTATCGAGACTGGACATCGATAATGCGGAATAGACTAGTATTGCGCTTGTGCACGTTGTGAGGGCACAACAGCATAGTTCTCATATATTTAAGTATTGGATACTTATGCAAGTGCGATAGGAGGTTGTGTTTTACCGATGGTACGGAAAACAGCTTCGCTCTGGATAGACCCCGCGGAATCCCATTGGTAGTATGTCTGGTGTCTATGGGAGGCCGCATCAGGGTAGGTGTATATGGTCTTAACCTGAGACTTACATCGCTAGTACTTGCGACAATCGGTAAACTTTGGTTTTGGTGGTTGGGGACCTTAACCGGTTCTGTGTACACCTCTTCTGGGTTTATCGAGAATCGTAGTGTACTGGATGTGATGTCAAGATGGAAGTATCGCTTCAGACATATGGAGGTGATGATCACGCAGGACACAGAACTAGTACTCTATAAAAGGTTGCAACCGTCGGGACAATATGACCAGGTCAGGATTGTCCGATTTAAAGAGACTAGTTGCTTGATGTCCGATATATGTTTTCGTACGGGGCAGACACATCTCCAGCCCCAGGCCTAGCATGTGATCATCCGATACTGGATCGATGTACGCAATACTACGGTATACTACGCTTGATATAGATCTTATATTCCTATAAGAATATTTCTGGAGAATTGGGTAGGCATGGCGCTTTGCTAGAAGCCAACTTGTCTTGTGAATCGGTAAGAACGTAGTACGAGGTACGTGCGTGTTCGGATTATCTGACGACCGTATTTACTGCCAACATATCCGGAGATCTCTTGGGTCGCTTCCTGAAGATTCACCTATGATATTTGATTCGGACTTAATTAATCTTGGATTAATTGCGGAGAAACTTTATCTCGGATAAAGTGCCTTATTTAGAGAGAGAGAACGATTAATTTGGAATTAATCATAAAATTATTATATTCGATATAATAATTGAAATTCGATTTCGACGCGAAATTAAAATTAGATTTTAATTCGGGCATACGAGTTAATTAGAATTAATTCGTAAGCGACGTAAATAATAATTTCGCTAGGAGCGATTATTTATTTAAATTCGATTAATTAACGTCGCGACGCAAGTCGGTATTTCGGAAATATCGAACCCGAACGCGTGAGTGCTAGTGGGCCCACTTTCATTTGGAAACGTGTGGGGCCCACATGACACATGTAATTATATGCATTATTTATTGATAATGCATTGCATGGTGATAGTGTATTATTCACTCAATGTTTGCATGGAATTAGAGTGTTTTGACACTCTAAGCCTTGCATGGCTTGTGTCATAGATTTATTATTATTTAATAAATATTATGGCATAAATAAATTGATTTTTGGTATCAAAAATCAATTTTGAACATAAGAAATTTTCTCTCCTCTCTCTCTTATGACCGAAAACGCATGCAGTTTTGGTCTTCATCTTCTTCAATTTTGGTTGCCAAAAGCTTGAAGAAAGGGTGTTGTTTGGAACATCTTCTCACATGCAAGGCTAGCACCATCAAGGAATCAAAAAGAGGTGATAGGGGGAAACCATCAAAGAGCAAGGAATACACCAAAGCTTGGAGCTTCCTACTTCTTGTCTTCCTTGGCCGAATCATCCCACTTGGAGCTACATTTGGTTTGATTTTCTTCATCAACATAGCATTGTAAGTATGATTCCGCCATACTTCATGTTTATATATATTCTTTGTTGTTGTATTTCATGATGCTTAATCTTTTCTTGGGACATATTATAGAAACCAACATGGTCACTTACCGTGATGGTCATACTTTAGCCGATCTGTTTGTCTATTTCGTGTCGAAACTGTGAAAGTTTCCGATTTGTGTTCAAAAGAAACACACTACCAAATGCGAGATAATCCGACAGGTCACGAAATATTCATATCCATATCTAGCCTAGCTAGAAATGGGCCCACTTGCTTACTATGAAGTATGGCTAACATGGTGGCATGTACACATTTTACCAAGTAAAATAGTGTTTTATGCACTTTACCCAATTAGACAGATTCGTAGACTTTATTTGAATAAATCAAAAATCAGTCCCTGGTACCGCTCTTCAAAAGGCGGATATACGATTCTTGTTTAGTAGTGT
>SKCR01028042.1:0-43182 GCA_019454045.1 Zanthoxylum bungeanum
AGCACTTAGGCCTAATGTGTCCAGCCTTGCCACAGTGGTGGCACACAGGCACAAACCTCGGATGAGAGCGAGGTTTACCCACAACACCTCTAGATCGAGGTTGGGTCACAGGACGAGGAACAAACGGAGGAATCACATGACTACACACAACAGGTTTTTGCCTAAGTCACGTTTAGCTGCTACAGGCACAGCTTTGGAAGAAGAAGCCTTATCACAGTTAGGCTCAGAAATAATTCCTAACATACGGTCCACATTTTTATTTCCACTAGAAAATACAGACAATTGGGTTCTAGTATCTTCAAGTTCAGTCTCTAATATTTGGACCTTATTAATAAGACCTCTATTCCTCTCCTCTAGGTCATCAACCATCAAAAGGCTTTGCTCAAATTTGGCTTGAGCTTCATTCTTTTCTAGCTCAACAGCTTTCAGCCTTTTATTGACCTCTATGTTAGTCTTCTTAATAGCTAAACTCTCATTAAACAGTTCAACATAAGCTACCTGAAGACTTTCCTCATCTACAGACTCATCAAGAGAGACTTCAGAATCATCATCATTAACCACAATCTCTCTCTCACCAGTCACACTAGCAGTAAAGGCAATAAAATTTTTCTTGCCTTTAGGAGACTCATCAGAAGATAACCACCTTCTGAATCACTAGGAGATGCTGCCATGGCTTTCTTGCCTTTAGCCCTAAGATATGTGGGACACTCAGATCGAACGTGCCCATATCCTTCACATTCATGGCATTGGGCACCACGGGATCTACTATCCCTATCCTCTCTAGACTCACTCCTGATATGCCTATTCTCTTTAGGCATATCCTCCCTATCCTATTACTGCTATGGCCACTCTTCTTAAGTTTAAGAAATTTCTTAAACTTCTTTGCAAACAAGGCCAAATCACGATCCGTGATGGTATCATCATCACCAGACGAATCATGCACAACTTCCTTAGCGATTTTCATCGCAAACGTTTTTGGCTCTCTAAACCAGGAAGCTTTTTCTCATAAACCTGCAGCTTTCCTACGAGTTCATCTAAATTAAGCTGATCGAGGTCATTGCTTTCCTCGATGGCGGTGATTTTGGGTAGGAACTTATCAGGTAGGGATCTCAGGATTTTCCTAACTATCCTATTCGTAGGTATAGTCTCACCTAGGTTAAAACTAGAGTTAACGATATCGTTAATCTCAGCATAAAATTCATCAAAGGTCTCATCATCTTTCATTTTGGCGACCTCAAACCTAGTGGCTAAATCCTGGAGTCTATTATTTTTAACAGACAATGTGCCCTCATGCACAGTCTGCAGGATGTCCCAAGCATCCTTGGCTATCTCACACATTGAGATTCTCCTAAACTCAGCAGAACAGACAGCACCATGTATGGCATTAACAGCTTTGCTGTTCCTATTGCTAGCATCAAATTCGTCCTTGGTCCAGGTCAATTTGTCTTTAGGGGAAGTGACCCCATCAACAGTAACAACGGGAGGTTTCCACCCGTATTCAACAGTCATCCAGACCCTCTCATCTAAGGACTTAAGGAACGCTCTCATGCGAACCTTCCAATGCAAATATTCCGTGCCATCAAAAAATGGCGGACAATTTAAGGGTTGACTACGCTCCATAACAAAGGGGTCAAGGATCGAGTTCAGGCTCTGATACCAATTGAAAGTTCGATTTTATCCTAAGTTCTGACCCTATGCGGAATTATAAACAATAAGCAGGACAAGTCCTGTTACTGCTACTATGGAATAGAAACAGGCAATTACCAATTCAACCAACTAAAATAATAAGCTGCAAATGTAAAAACAATAACAATAATTAAAGCAGCAAATATAATCAAACCACACAAAATCAACACAATAATTTTGGTGACGAAGTGGAAAACTCTTCCGAGTAAAAAACCACTCCGGGTATAGGCTACCACCCGAATCCACTATATCGAGAAATAACTTACAGCGATGGTCAAGACCTATGGTGGCAATTCCACCGACTCAAGTACCTATATACTGCAAGAACTCAAGGAACTCCTCAAGCCCGCGACCCACGGTTTTCTTCAGAACCTCTGAAGTCTCTGAGTAGATTATATCACCAATTGACGCCGGAACTCCGACTACCAAACTTCCTCCTAAAGAACTCTAAAGGATTAGGGAATTTGGGTTAAGTTGTGTTGAAGGTTTATCAAAGAATGGATTTCACCATTAACAAAGAAGACATAAGATTCAAAGAGTCTTCAAGGTGAAATCAAAGAGAGTTGAAAGCTTTGAGAGTATTTGGCTCAAGAGAAATATGCTTCAACCCTTGAGAATGGCGGCTAAGGGTTATATTTATAGGTAGGGTGAAAACCTAGGGTTTTGCAGGCCAAAAACGCGTTCAGATCGCAGTCGCGTTCGAACGCTTACTAGAACGCTACACGAACGCGCCATTTCTGTGAAGACTCGTTCGAACGTCAATCGAACGCACAACGAACGTGAGCTCTCTGGAATGCTCCCGTTCGAACCCCACAAGAACGTGCCTCGAACGTTTGCTCTCTGGAATGCTCCCGTTCGAACCCAATAGAGAACGTGACACTAACGCCAACCGTTCGAACACTGCAACGAACGCACCACGAACGTATGTCTGATGCACATCAGCCAGAAACCAGTCCAATTGCACAAAGATCTTCACGACATATTACAACTCAATTGAACTTATTTTGTCACGGACACATGCCAATAAAAATGGAACTCACACTACTAAAATGTAATTTTTTAACGGACATTCATGAAGATAATTACATACAAAAGATTTCTTTTTTTGTAAGGGTATATTTGATGCTATTCCCCTTCCTACTTTCGTTGTGATATTTATAATAAAGTCTTGAACCACCTTCTATTCTCACGCTTTTTTTCTTGGAGAATGGGTCATGATTTTTTCATTGGTGTGGGTGATTGGGTTTATTGGTGACTTCTTGTGACTGCCTCAATGAGTTTTTATTTTATCTTGGAGATTTTTGGACACCAATAATAAATTAATTGACTTTCTAGATTGTTTATTTATGGCTATTTGTTGGTGTCTGTGGTTGGAAAGGAATCAGATAACTTTTAACAGCTCTTTTTATTTGTCTCAAACTAGTTTGAATATTTTATCTCTCACATCTTATTGGATGTGATTAAGTTAAGATGATTTTTTAGATTTGGGTGATTCTCTTTATTGGAATGAGTTTTTCGTTGGAGTCTTAATTGGTGATAATATTGTAAACTATGGCTTTTATTTTATAGCTGTCAATGAAGTTTTCTTTCAATTTCACTTTGGTAAATTATAAAGTATTGTCTTTTTTACTTAATAAAAAGACATTTGGTTATCCCAAAAAAAAAAAAAATGATAGCGTTAACGCTCATAAAAATATAATTCATAACATGAGTTTATTTTTTGACGTTATCTTATGCTCTAACATTTGTTCTATATCTTATAAACTAGTTTATACTCTTATGGTGCGTTTACTTAAGGACAATGAGAATTGAGGAATGATAATCATTTCTAATAAGGCTGTTACTTCCAAAAATTGAATAAAAATGGGAATGTGAATGGGAGTGGGCCCACATATTAGGAATGGAGAATGATAATCACATTCTCACCACCCCCATCAGAATGAAAATTCTCATTCTCATTATTAATGGAAAATTTAATATTACCCATGAGATAATTAATTAATTAATATAATTTATAAATAATAAATAAAATTTTAATAATCATAATAATTAATCAATAATAAATAATATTTCCTAAATTAATAAAAAAAACTTACTATTTTAATAAAAGAATAATTAAATATTGAGTAATTTAATACATCAAAAATTAATATTAATTAATAAATAATAACTTAATTATAATTATAACTAAAGATATTTTTATAATTTTTTAACAATTTATTTTGATTTACTGGAAAAAAAATACATCAATAGTAATATTGCTTTATTCTCATTCCGATTTCTACAGTTAACTAAACAACTTATTCTGATTCTGATTGACCATTTCCATTCCAGCTCATTCTGATTTCATTTCATTCTGATTTCATTTCATTCTAATTTCATCTCGTATGTAATGCACCATTAGTGTAATGCTATCTATCAAATGGATCCTTAACTTATGAGTTTGTCTGATTAGGAAACTAATTAGTTAATTAAATCTTGACCAAACTTAGGAAATATAAGATCAAGTCGACCTGAATTGCCGCCTTTAATTACTCTTGAAGAACTCGGTAGACCAAAAAAAAATTAGAATTAGTATGATTATACAAAATTAAAAATAACCATATACAAAAATCCAATGTGGGACTTGAAGCCTTTCTTCTACAAGGACCACAACACATACTGAGAAACTCGGAACCTCGACCTCAAGCATGATGTGAGAAAGCGTCCACCATTAGTTAAACTATTGATTTGCAGTTAGCTATTTACAGCAATTAGATTATAATTTTTTAAGAACAAATCTAATAAATAGGTACGCACACCATACATTTTCTAAGGCATATAGACGATAGGAAGAAATTTTTAAAAAATTATAATATGCTTTGCGGAAAAAGTTGTAATAGAAATAACAAAAAATTGTCTCAATGGGTGTGGCTTGGTGATGTAGGATTCGGGATCTAACCTTCAGGTCCTGGGTTCGAATTCAGAACGTACGTTTCTTGTACGAGCTTAGGACAGTATAATATTTTACTTATTGCGCTTAAATCCGAGTTAGATAATTTAACTGCGATAATTCCAAACGTTTTCAAAATAATAATAATATAATAATAACAAAAGACCGGCAAAACACTAGTTATAGTTTAGTTGGTGGACACCCCCAGGCTTCATACATGATCGAGGTGGAGGGTTGTCTCTTTGTGTGTTATAATTATAACAGTAATATTAAAAATATTAATAATAACAAAATCCCAATATCATAAAATAATTTGTCTTTTTTAATTTTTCGGACAAATATTAATTTGAGTTATTTTGCTGCAGTTTCGGTCAAATTTAAAGGGCAGTTTGAAGTTGAGAGCATTTTCTGCAACGTGCGCTTAAACGTGACATATGGAGCAGAATAAGGAGAAGAAATCGGCGGCCTTTGCTTTGAACTTTTGCTTGTTCGTCCCACGCATTATTAATTTTGTTTTCGTTCACTTTTTCTTTTTTCTTTTTGAAAAATGCTTTTTTTTTTATGTGAAAGAAAATACGTAAGTTAGAAAGTAAATCTTCGGAAAATTATCATTTATAGGCTTCCTTGGCTTTTACTTTAGTTTGTTAATTAATATCTCTTCCTCGATAGTCTAAATAAAATTAGGGTTGGTAAAATATTATTATTTGACATTAATAATAATTTCCCATATGATCGATATCTTTGTATATTATTGGACAAAAATAACTTTTTTCATCCAATATTAAGCGTAACTTCGAAACTATCCAAAAATTTAAAAAGTGTTCGTCGGTCCACTCTAATTTAATGTAATGTTCGAAAATACTCAATACGTTAACAGGTTTAAACAAAAAATAGTGGCCCAAGGGCAAAAGAAAATTTTGACATGTCATTGAGGACTGTTGTTATTAGGGTAATTCATTTTTTACACTCGAATTAAGTGAAAGTTCAAAATTACCAAAAATTTAAGAAATTTTCATCGATCCTCCCTAAACTTAGAAGATTGTATTGCTATCCATCCAATATTTAATCATGTAGATTTTTTACTGATGCAATTGAGGTATTTTAGCTATTTAACCATCTGAATTAAAGAAAAATAAAAAAGAAAAAGAAAATTAAGAGTCCATTTATCTTGCCATCAAATGATTTCCATGTAATGGAATAGAATTTAAAAAATTCAAAATAAGAAATGGTCATTTTAAGTTTCAATTGAATGTAAGGATATCATAGGCTTTTCCTAAAAAGAAAAAAAAAAAAAAAAAAAGCGAACACTTTTCAAATTTTCGAACTTAAACTTAACTTTGGGTGGAAAAAATGATTTTGCCTTATATTATTTATATGATACATGCCCTTGTGTGATATACAGAATCACTATCAAATAACAAACATTATTATGGGATAACCACCCAATTGATAGAAGTTAGTGGGTTTTAAAGTAGGAGGTAACCGTCTTTCCCCTCTTGGCCTCTTTCCTATAAGAAGACACATATTTTACTAATCAAAGGTATTTGAATTTTATTGAATTACCATTATTCTATAAAATTGAGTTCTCACTCTCTTACTTATCACAAAACATTAATTTAATGGACTGTTTAGTACACAGTATTAATTGAGAATATAAACTAGCTTATAAATATTACAATAAGAATATAAGTTGACTTATAAACTCGTTAAATTTATATCAAACGCTACATAAGTATTGGAGGATTATCGCTGGAATCCCACAGCACATCCGATTGCTCCTATTTTGCAGGATTCGGTCGATTCTATTAAGCGAATCGAGTTAGGTCCTGATTCATTCTACATAGCACTTGAGCGGGTTTACCCACACACTATAAATTCATTCGTTGAGGTCGTACGTTTTTACTGCGTCATCAGTAGGTCATGTTTGCTTGCTTTCATTCACCGGGGCACGACTCAAGATTAGGCCAAAAAGTTAATTAATCAGTGTAAGCCATGTGACACACTTAATATAATCACACAACCCCATGTTAATTATTATCAATCTTATATTCATCCTTTTGTTTTTTTATTTCTTTTTCTTTCCCCCATCGCAATAAATATTAAAAGACATTTGGTCCAAAATAACCATGTGCTTCTATCACTTTCATAGTAAGATCTAAATTTTATTATCATCTATTAGTTATAAAAATAAAAGATATCTAGCTAATAAATATTTAATTAATGAAGAAATTCAAGCATTCAAGAAAGAAACCGATGGTTGTGTGAACTATGATTTTTCTTGAAAGTAATTCTTGCTAGATTCTTGCCATGTTCATGAATATGATCATTTGCGTGATAGTGTAGATAAATTTCAATGTCAACTACTAATTGAGACTAAATACTTAGTTAATCTATAGAGTTTGAGCTAAAAATTACTCAAACCGGTTAAACCGTTTCTATTAAAATCTACATTAACATAGCATATTTTTCAATTATTATCTGGTAATAATTTAATTTATTAGACAAAAATTAATAACTTTTAGTTTAGTTGGAGGCCGATACTCTTTTCTTTATCGAGTTCCCATTGGATTTACCGATCAATGGTTTATAGTATTCTCTGATACATTTTCTTTATTTAATAATATTTCTCTCTTGATGGGCTTATGCTCTAACAAGATCTCATGTGCCAACTTACTTGGAATCTAAGGCTTGATTCTGGACTTCTTCCGTTGTTGAGGTACTTTCAAAAAAAAAAAAAAACTAATAATTTATTTTGAAAAGTTATTAATATCAACAAGAAAATAATGATAAAGATGTCTTTGAGTAATTTATAAAAATTTAAGGACTAACCGAGCAATGCGTAAACTCTAGGTCATTTATCCTCTAATTAATAAGGTCGATAGTGGTAATTAAGATCGCGGCCCGCCGCAATTTTGCATGTTCAATGATTAATATATACTTTCATTAACGTTTAATATTAGATGGGGTCATGTGATGAAATTCTTATTTAGATCCTAAATAATGATCTTAATCTAATCTATGATTAATCCAGTACCATGTGAAGGTACATAGGTTATGGTGTTAAAAGATTATATATTGGCACATATAATTTGTACAGACTCCTTAATTAATCCAGTTATATCAAAATAAATTTAGATTTTTCTTTTCGACCATAAAGTAACACAATTCAAGCAATATTGCTAGCCAATCATAGTATTATTTTCATTTATCCATTAACTGAATTATTGTTTGACCTACAATTTTTAATATATGTGCGAATCTTCTTGCTTGCATTGCTTCAAAACACACACAATGTTTTCGGGGTCCGAATAATGCTAAATTCATAAATGAAGTTTTCCTTGTTTTATGGCTTCCATGTTCCAAGCTATTTTCATTTAATTTAATTAGAATGTGAAAAATAATATTTTTAGACCTTTATTTCTTTAGAGATTAAGTTTAGCTTTGGCACATATAATATCAAATTTCAAACTCCAACTTCTTGTTGTGGAAACTGTATCCAGTACAAATCCATCAACATCAACCATTTATTCTAAGAACTTGAGAAATGAGAACCCATGTGAAGAATAAAATTTCAAATCTACGTAGATGTTGGCCATTTTGTTATAAACTTATGGAAAGATCATATAGTTTGAAAGAAAATAAACAATAAACGATATTTATTATTATTACGTTATGTCTCTCTAGGTTGATGTCATTTTTTAATTAATAAGTTTTCTGTTCCATCAAAGTTTTTAGATAAATAAATTAACTTGAATCATTTTAGAGGGTTTTTTGGGAAATTATCAATTATAAATATTATTTTATTTATTAATATTTTTTTATATTATATGGTACTTATTAAATAGTATTATTAGGGAAACTAATTGATTAAGGATATGTATGCAACTATTTGTGCCAAACTTCAATAAGAAAATTATCATTTACTTGGCTTTTCTAAAAGACTAGCATATGGCCCGCGCCATGTGGGTTAAATATATTAAATATATATTATATATATATATATAATATATATATATATATATCATATATATATATTTATTTGTCTCTCAATTACTAAATAATATATTTTAAGACGTAATCTGAATTTAAAACATCATAATCATGTTGTAAAATTCCACAAAATTCATTAAATATGAGATGTATATGGATATGTATATATATTATGGAATTCCCTAGGGGGTATATTATATAAAGAAGGCTTTAATTCCAATATTATATATAGAAAAAAAGACATATACAGAAATACACCAACTTTAAAGGCATTTATGTTTTCCTTGTTTTGAGAGAGATTCACCATTGATTCCAAGTTCGCATACTTGTTAAGGAGTGCACCTTGGAACAAGAAGATTCCAAGTAATTCTGGGAGAACGTTGGCAAAAGAATCCGTAAAGCACCCTGTGACGAAGCCAATAAGTTCTTAAGGACAGAGATCATCTCGACTTGGACAACTTCTGTGATCTCCATTTTCTGGTTGTTTTAAGGTTTTATGGTTTTAGGGTTTCATGTATCTAGATCTATTTTGTTGTTTTGATCCGTTTGATTGCAAGTTATATTACTGTTTAATGACATTATTTTACCAACAATCTTAAGAACTATTGGCTCCGCGTTATTAAATAGTAATTTGCATGTTAGGGTTTTAATATTTTCTGGAAATACGAACTGTGCATGAAAAAACCCGTAGGGCGTTCGAACGCCCAATGCACGCGAAGGCTAAAAAATTTGAATTCTCGTAAGAACGTTCGAACGCGTCTTCAAACGCACATCGAACGAAAGCCTTCTGCCTTAGAACGTTCGAACGCGTAATAAACGCAACTCGAACGCAAACTCTCTGGAATCATTCCGTTCGAACGCGTTATCAAACGCTACTCGAACGTGAACTCTCTGAAAAAACTTCGTTCGAACGCGTTATCAAACGCAACACGAACGCACACACACTGGACAGTCTCGTTCGAACGTAGATACGAACGCGACACTAACGAAATAGTCCTGTAATTCTTAGAAACTGCAAACTTAAATAATATTAACTTGGTTAGTCATATACTGTTAACACATTAATCTTGGTAGTATAGATTCAAGTTATTATTAGGTTGTTCATTATCACAAGCATACACATAGTGATAAAGTTGAAATTGATTTGTTGTTGCATAATTGGTTGAGAATTTAAAGTGTAATTTTGCACAAGTAATTCCATCCAATCTTGATTGACATTTATATATCTACACTTATCGTAATAATTGTGCTATTGGAAGAGTGCAAAACTGGGTTGTGAATTGCTAAAAGATCCTATTGGAAAAGGTGTTCGAAGAATCTTCGTTCATTCAATTTCCTTAAGTATCTTTAGTTGAAATTCAATGACTTGTGTTTATTGGAACTTTCGTCCATTAGAACAACAAGTGATTACCTAGTACATCACTTTGAACAAGATCATTCGTTGATCGTTGTGCATTTCGTCTTTCGTAGACTGATTGAACCCTGTTGAATTTCCAGTTACAAATGGCTAGCGGAAATATCAAAGAATACCGGTCTCTCACGGAGAAAAGCCGGAGAAATTTGGTAGGGCAAATTTCAAACAGTGGCAGAGCAAAATGCTGTTCTACCTGACAACTCTCCAGTTGGCTAAATTCCTCAAAGATCCTCCGGGTCCTGTGGAGGGTGAATCTGAATTGGCCAAGGAAGAGCGATAACAGACTTGGTTGTCTGGAGACTTCCTATGCAAGAACTACCTTTTGGGTGGTCTTGACAATACCCTGTACAATGTGTACCAAGGCATGACTTCTGCGAAGGTTCTCTGGGAATCTCTCGAGAAGAAGTACAAAACCGAAGATGCCAGACAAAAGAAATGTCGTGGGTAGGTTCCTGGACTACAAGATGGTAGATTCAAGGACGGTGATGTCTCAGTTGGGTGAACTGCAATTGATCATTCATGAAATATTGGATGAGGGAATGAAACTCTGTGAGATGTTTCAAGTTGCCTCCATCATGGAAAGGACCTCAGTTTCGGAGCTATCTGCAACACAAAAAGAAGCAGATGAGCCTTGAGGACCTTGGAGTTCGATTGAGAATCGAACAGGACAACATGATGTCCGGAAGGCCAGCTACAAGACTATGGAGTCTAGGCCAACATCTTTGAGGATGTAAAAGGTAGCAAGAAAAGAAAGAACAGTGAAGCTGATTCTTCCCAAGCGAACAAGAAGTTCAATGGGAAGTGCTACAAAGTGAAAAGAGCGGTCATATGACAAAGGACTGCAGAAACAAGATATCTCAGGACAATGGCAGGATAAATGAGGCTATGTCACTGAAGATGAGCAGTTAACTGATGAGATTTCAGAAATGAATCTCTCAACAGTGGTAACTGAAGCCAACTTGGTTGGGAATCCGAGAGAATGATGGGTAGACTCTGGGGCTACTCGTCATATCTGTGCTGATAGCAAGATGTTTTTCTCGTATCAGAAAGGTCGATGGCGGCGATCATCTGACAATGGGAAACTCGTCTACCTCTAGAGTGGTTGGACAAGGCACAGTAGTTCTGAAAATGATATCCGGAACGGAGCTTACATATAAGAATGTTTGCATGTTCCAGATATTCGGAAGAACTCGGTCTCAGGTTTGTATTTGTTTCTGACATGATTGTATTGACCAAAAATGATGTCTATGTAGGAAAATGATACATCGCTGAGGGTCTTTTCAATGACTGTCAATTGTGCTATTAATAAAGCTGAAACTTCTGCTTATATTATTGAGTCACAAAATGTATGGCATGAGAGGTTAGGACATGTTAATTGATACAATGCGTACATTAATTAACATGAACCTTATACCTAAATTTGCATTGATAGCCAACATGAGTGTGAGGCATGTGTTGAAGCAAAAATACATAGAACATCATAGAACGAAGTTCTGAACCCTTGGAACTTGTACACACTGACGTGTGTGACATGAATATTGTGCAAATAAGAGGCGGTAAAAAAGTACTTTGTCACTTTTATCGATGAAAGCACAAGATTCTGTTAAGTGTATTTGCTGAGGAGCAAAGCTGAAGCTATTGAGAGCTTTATACACTGAGAACGAAGTTGCAAATCAACTTGGCAAGGAAATCAAAAGAATCAGGAGTGATAGAAGTGGTGAATATGTTTCATCATTCGGTGAATATTGTTCTGTGCACGGAATTATTCACGAAACCATTGCTCCGTATTCTCCTCAACAAAATGGGATTGCTGAGTGCAAAGACCGAACGTTGAAGGAAATGATGAATGCCATGTTGACTAGTTCTGGTTTACCTCAGAACTTGTGGGGGAAAGCCCTGCTTTCCGCAAACTACGTTCTGAACAAGCTTCCTCACAGAAGATTGGACAAGACACCATATGAGGTGGAAAGGTTATGTACCTTCCTACAAATATCTGAAAATGTGGGGGTGTCTTGCCAATTGCCAAGGTGGAATAGGACCCAAAACTGTTGACTGTATATTCTTCGGATATGCTTGCAACAGTAGTGCGTATCGATTCTTGGTACACAAGTATGAGATTCCTGACATCAATCTGAATGTGATGATTGAGTCAATGAATGCAATATTTTTGAAGAGACATTTCCTTGTAAGGAAAGACAAAGAAGAGAGTCTCTCAAAAAGAGCTGTTGATACTGTCAAGGACAGTGATCATGTTGACCAAGAGTCAAATCCGATTTTTGACATATTTGTTAGAAAATGAGCCTCGAAGCTATAAAGAAGCAATGTCTTCTTTGGAGGCACCTCTGTGGAAAGAGGCGATAACAGTGAGATTGATTCAATCCTACAGAACCCTTGGGAGTTGGTTGATCTTCCTCCAGGTTGTAAGCCACTGGGCTACAAATGGAAAGATGAAAATGGATGGATCAATAGATAAGTACAAGGCGAGGTTTGTCATAAAAGATTATAGACAGAAAAATGCCTTGTTTACTTTGACATATATCCACCAGTGATTCGTATCACATCAGTAGAATGCTTATAGTCATAGCAGCTATATTTGGTCTTGAAATACATCAAAATGATGTAAAGACGTCATTCTTGAATGGTGAATTGGCTGAAGAGACTTACATGGAACAACCAGAAGGGTTTAATGTTCCTGGATAAGAACAGAAGGTGTGCAAACTTGTAAAATTCTTGTACGGATTAAAACAAGCACCTAGACAATGACATGAGAACATTGACAAAGAGATGTTGTCAAGTGGGTTTAAAACCGATGAGTGTGATAAGTGTGTGTATACACCAAGTCAACTCAAAAAGGATATGTCATTGTGTGTCTCTATGTAGACGATATGCTGATAATGGTGTATAATCATGAAATGATTCAGTCTACCAAAAACGTGTTAACCAGCAAATTTGATATGAAAGATTTGGGAGTAGCTAACCTAACTCTTCCTCTATCAAAGAATACTGGCTTAAGCATATCGCAATTAGAGTATTCAAGGGTCATCAGAAGTCTGATGTATCTCACGAATTGCACACGAACTGATATCGCTGAAGCTGTGAATAGGCTTAGCAGATATACTAGCAATCCAGGACATAACCACTGGAAAGTCATAATAAGTGTTTTGAGGTATAAGAAACTTCAAAATATGGGCTACATTACGAGAGATATCCTGCTGTTCTAGAGGGATACAGCGATGCTGGATATCTGATATAGTGGATTCCAAATCTACGGTTGGATTTGTTTTCACACTTGGTAATGCAGCCGTGTCATGGAAATCCTCGAGGCAAACATGTGTTGCCCGGTCTACTATGGAATCAGAGTTCATAGCATTAGACAAAACAGCGGAAGAAGCAGAATGGTGCTTAGAAACTTCCTGGAGGATATTCCTAGTTGGCCCAAACCGGTGCCAGCGATTAGCATACATTGTGATAGCCAATTGCAATTGGGAGAGCCCAAATACAATGTATAATGGTAAGTCTCGACACATACGTCGGAGACATAATACCATACGTCAACTGCTCTCAAGTGGCATAATAACGATCGATTATGTCAGGCGAAGGAAAACCTAGCGGATCCACTAACTAAAGGTTTACCTCGAGAGCAAGTTGAGAAGTCATCGAGGGGAATGGGCTTGAAGCCTATAATCTAAGAATTGTCACTGTGGAAACCCAACCTAGTTGACTGGAGATCCCAAGATCTAGGTTCAAAAGGGACAACAGAAATTTTGTGCAATTCAAAACAAGCACTGAAGAGTTTCGTACTCTTTCCCATTCCGATAATGACGCTGAGTGCTGTCTGTCATTAGTTAGGATAAGCTAAGGCTTTTAATGATCACTATATTAGGAGATGAGTCCTAATGGGGGTAAAGACAGATTACCTCTTCATAGTAGATCACCTATTTCAAGTAAGAAGTGTGGCCGCTTCCATGGGAACCTTTAAAGGCGGGTTACCCTAAAGTACTTGATGAATCCAGGACCGTTGTTCAGGGCCAAAATGAACACACCGTAGAACGGGAAAATGGTCGAATTAAAGCTGTGTGTTGGCAATTGTCTTGGTTTACACCAACGGAAACAGTTCAAGACTATGGGTCACTGGTTTGCCAAGTAAATCCGATTGTCATTCACTAGGAAAGGTTCAAGGCGAAAGCTACCTATTTCGATGCAGCTTTAGCTCACGGTATCTCTCTCACATGCCTGTAATGAATATTTGAAGAATTGTGGGGGATTGTTGTAAATTTCCTCAAAATTCATTAAATATGAGATGTATATGGATATGTATATTATTGGAATTCCCTAGGGGTGTATGGGAGGTTGCAATCCTTGGAGGGTTGCAACCCACCCCAAGGGGTGCCCTATTGGCACCCCTCCATGCCTTATATAAGAAGGCTTTAATTCCAATATTATATATAGAAAAAGACATATACAGAAATACACCAACTTTAAAGGCATTTATGTTTTCCTTGTTTTGAGAGAGATTCACCATTGATTCCAAGTTCGCATACTTGTTAAGGAGTGCACCTTGAACAAGAAGATTCAAGTAATCCTGGGAGAACGTTGGCAAAACGAATCCGTAAAGCACCTGTGACGGAGCCAATAAGTTCTTAAGGACAGAGATCATCTCGACTTGGACAATTCCGTGATCTCCATTTTCTGGTTTGTTTTAATGGTTTTCTGGTTTTAGGGTTTCATGTATCTAGATCTATTTTGTTGTTTTGATCCGTTTGATTGCAAGTTATATTACTGTTTAATGACATATTTTACCAACAAATCATAATAAACAAAGAAAGAAACAGAAATTAAAAGCTAAAATATAATAAAAAGATTAAAAAATATGAGAAAATCCCGAAAATATGAAATAAAACTTCTAACCATCATTTAAAAAGTAAATTATAGATTATCTGCTTAGTCAACCGGTATATGAGTCAACATCATATGTATTTTTTAATAGTTTTGAATCAGTATATTATGAGCCAAAAATAGACTCATATAAACTAAATTATGGCTCTTTAAAGTTATTTATGTCCTACATCATTCTAACACTGTTAGTGGCAAAAACAGAAAGTGATGCACTTGATTAACTTTAGGTGGACGAATAATAGTTTTAAAAGTTTTTGGGTATTTTTGAATTTTTTTTTTAAACATTGAATGTAAAGTTGATATGTTCCCTTTTTATTTTTAAGAGATTCGTATTTTTTAAAAATAAAAATAATATCTCCCTTTAATTTCTTTTGATTGAATACTTGTGATTCAGCTAGTTATTAATATCTCCCTTTAATTTCTTTTGATTGAATACTTGTGATTAACAAAGGTTAATAAGGCTTGACTAAGGGATTTAATATTAATTACTAGCTATATATGGGGAATTTACTTCCATACAGCATCGTTATGTTTGGCTTAAAGTCTATGAGTTTGACTGCCTCTTCCTTTTTTCCTTTTATATTTTTTATATGTGATAAGCGGTGAATATGTTAATATTTACCGTCCCTTTAACTAGTATTTTGTGAATTAGTTCGGGCTTTATGAGCGTTTTGATGTGTTTCGTATTTATTTTCTAGGTCCCGAACGTAAAATGGTTGAAACAGACTTAACGAGCGAAGAAACGACAAAACATAGCGAGATTGTGCATAAGATAAAGACCCGAGCAACGCATCTCGACGCAGGGATAAGGACGTCACAACGCACTCATGAAGAAAAATGAGGCAGAATGTAATTTTTTTCCGTGTCGTGACGTGACATTGTTATAGTCACGACGTTCAAACAACAAGCACGCGCGTCGTGATGCTGGCCCACACGCGTCATGATGCGATAACAGTTTCCAGGCTTTAAGTGAATTTGAGGATTCATAAATAGGAAGATATCCAGAGCTCCCTATAAAAGAATAGTTTGTCCCAAGCCCTAGATATCATACTATAGAAACCTTCAAAAATACTTTTGAGAGAGAAAGAAACACATCAAACAAGCATATCACCGAGATTCAATATCAAGAAAGAAGAAGACTGCCGACTTCAACTGAGTTTATTCTTTTTTTCTCTTTTATGATGCTTTGTTTAAGTTTAATTATTCGTTTAGAAATATATGTCATGCGTTATAACTAAACCCTTAATTTAGGGTTGTGATGAAACTCAGAATTTAAATCTTATACAATTGATTCTTTTTATATTTTGTGTGAATTATTGGCTTATTTATTAAATCTTTATGCTTGATGCTTCTTATTACTTGATCACCAATAATATTGAAGTGAGAGACATATTTGAACTTGAAAATTGAATTTTAAGTTTGGCCTTAAGTTTAATAATGCACGATATCATCGAAGATATTTCCCCGCATGATAGAAATATATATGTAGGCATGTGTAATCACAATTGGAACTTGATCTTAATGAATTTGGGCTAGGTAATTAACATAGAAATATAGTTAATTGGTTTAATTTAAATATTTTCACATGATCATCGAAAAAGACTTGTGAATTAATTCGTGTTCGAGATTAATAAGTTAATTTTATCACACAAGTATAAAAAAATCAATTCATCTTTCACATAGTGCTGAGTGGATTTACAACCCTGAATATCTATCTCTCATTGGTTGTGTTCAAAGCTTTCATAACCATCTTCATTTTCCTTAACATTAGTTCTAAATCAAACAAAACTTTACAATAAATTTTACTTATATACTTGTAGGTAAGAAGCCTTCATAATTAGTAGAATATGTAATAAGTTTTCATGAGATCGATAATTTTTTATATTACTTGAGCGATACGTGTGTTTGCGTAACGTGTGAAAATCACTATCAATAAAAAAATATATTTGGAGAATGTAGCGAGTCTCGATGAGGATTCTCTTTTAATATGAGGTTTGAAATGACAATCCACATAAACTTAATCGATTATCAATTAAAATTGGAATAATTATTTATTTTGTCTATAGTATCATGTCCTCTTTTACAATATAAAAAAGATGTGTGCTCAAGTATACATTGTAAAACCCTAATGATATCCCATAAATACAAGAAAATCTTTAGAAAAACTAAATTATGTTATATAAATTATTTAGTAATAGACAGAAATCAACTGATCATATTCTATCTTTATAAAAGAAAAACAAAATGAAATAAAACACTGCTTGAAACCAGGAAGCCCCAGTACAGGGAATATGACATTCACAAACCAAAAATAAAAAAAAAAATGAAACCAAATAAAACACTGCTTGTGTCTCTGTGTGTGTGTTTTTTTTTTTTTTTTGGATAGAAAAAGAGATTTCATTGAGAGGATAAAAAATTTAGCAAATCATCAATAATGATAATGAGAGTAAAAAAGAAAACATAATCAAAACAAAAATAGATGCCTGAAGCAAAGAAATAAGAGTGCTAACACTACTATATACGTAACCTAATCAAAAATACAATTTGAGGATATCTAAAGAGAACCACCCGATTCAAAGAAACCATCATAATTTAAGAATATTCAAATAGATGTAAGAGAGAATCTTCATATAATTTTGTGACCAAAAAAAAAAAAAAAAAGAGTTGTGTCTCAGTGTGTTGAATATATGAAGGGATTCTTATTTATTGTATGTGCATTGGATTGGCCAATACTATCATTTCCATAATTTTTTTGGATTCAAAACAATTATTGGTGTTTTATTTTAAGATAATGGAAAAATTAATTAATATTTATTTGGAGTGAACATGTAAGCCTAGCTAGAGCAATATTGAAGGAATGGTGCAAGATGGAACTCTCAAATTTATTTCTTCAAAGAGATTAGTAATATGCCTTCTTTATTTCTTATTTTAAAAGTAGAAAAATAGGCTGATTCTATAGGTATTTGTGCTTGTACATGGCTTGCTTTGATTGAACTGTGGTAAATTCTTCAGATATTGTTGGTTTAGATGGAGGAGGGACATGTCCATTGGATGATACCCTATAAGGACATGTCCTCCAATGAGTATAACATGCTTCTAGGCTCCAAGAGATGCATGTGAGGGGTATAGGGTTGCACCACAACCCAAAGGGTGCCATCAAGACACTTTTCCATGCCTTTATAAGGAGGTCTCCATGTTCATTCTCAAGATCTGAAATAAATTCCAAAAATTACAGTAGTAAGAAGTCTCATATTATTTTCTTGAGTTTGAGAGAGTTCCAACATATTCTAAGTTCAAACACTTGTTAAAGAGTGCTCCTTGAACAAGAAGTGTCCAAGGAATCCTGGGAGAACATTGGCCACTTTGAATCCGTAGAGCACCAGAGACGGAGGCTAATAAGTTCTTAAGGACAGAGAGATATCGACTTGGATTCGTTTTTACATTTTTCAGGTTTTTCTTTATGTTTCAAGTTTTAGGGTTTATGACTAAGTTGGCATAGATTGGTTGTTTTATGGTTTTGATTTGTTTGGATGCATGTTAATTCTTGTTTAATGACACTAATCCCACAACAATCTTAAAAACTTATAATTTTAGTGTTGTTAGATAGGAATTCGCATGTTTAGATAAGAAAATTTTCTGGAAAATATAGTATGTACATGAAAAATACGTAAGGGCGTTCGAACGCCCGACGAACGTAAAGACAAAAATATGAATTTTCTTTAGAACGTTCGAACGCGTCTTCAAACGCAACTCGAACGCAAGTATTCTGCCCTAGAATGTTCGAACTCGTCCTAAACGCAACACAAACGTAAACCCTCTGGAACATTTCGTTCGAACGCGTTTTCGGACGCCACACGAACGTAAACTCTCTGGAACATTCCGTTCGAACGCGTTCTCGAACGCTCCACGAATGTGAACTCTCTGGAACACTTCGTTCGAACGCGTTTATGAACGCTACACGAACGTACACACACTGGACAACCTCATTCGAACTTAGATACGAACGCGACACTAACGAAATCAGTCCTGGAATTATTTTTAAAATTGGAAAAACTTAAATTAACTTAATTAATCATAATATTAACTTAGTAAATCATATACTGTATCACAATAATCTTGGTAGTATAGATTTAAGCTAATATTATGGTATTCAATTATCACAAGCATACACATTGTGATAAAGTTGAAAATTAATTGTGTTGCATACTTGGTTGAGAATTTAAAGTGTAATCATACACAAGTAATTCCATCTAATCTTGATTGACACATGCACATATATCTACACATATCAAATATTGTATTGCAAAATTAAAAGTATAATACTAAGTTTTGAATTGCTAAGAGATTCTATTGAGGAAGTGTTTAAAGGAAATTCTGTCAAAAAGGCGATAAGAGCCTAAGTGGTCAGAGATTTAAGTGGTTACTCCGGATCCCCCTCGTCCTTTGGGAATATTCCTTTATTTACTTTTCATAAGAAACCTTAGTCGAAAATTCAAGGACTTGTGTTTATTGGTACTACTGTCCAATAGAATAACGAGTGGATACTTGATATATCATTTGAACAAGATCATTTGTTGATCGTTGTGCAATTTTTCTTTTGTAGACTTATTGATCTCTGTTGGTTTTTCCAGTTACACATGGCTAGCGGAAACATCACAATACCGGTCTCTCATGGAGAAAAGCCGGAAAAGCTTGGTGGGGCAAACTTTAAACAGTGGCAGAGCAAAATATTGTTATACCTGACAACTCTCCAGTTGGTTAAGTATCTCAAAGATCCTCCGGATCCTGTGGAGGGTGAATCGGCAACAGCCAAGCAACTACGAGAAGAGACATGGTCGTCCGGCGACTTCTTGTGCAAGAACTACCTTTTGTGTGGACTTGAAAATACCATGTATAATGTGTACCAAGGCATGAATTCTGCGAAGATTCTCTGGGAATCTCTCGAGAAGAAGTACAAAACAGTGGATGTCGGGCAAAAGAAATTTATCGTGGGTAGGTTCCTGGACTACAACATGGTAGATTCAAGAACGGTAATGTCTCAGTTGGGTGAACTGTAATTGATCATTCATGAAATATTAGATGAATGGATGAAATTCTGTGAGACGTTTCAAGTTGCCACCATCATCGAAAAGTTACATCCATCGTGGAAGGACTTCAGGAGCTATCTGAAACACAAAAAGAAACAGATGAGCTTTGAAGACCTTGGAGTTCGATTGAGGATCGAAGAGGACAACAGGAAGTCCGATAAGGCCAGCTACAAGACTATGGAGTCTAAGGCCAACATCGTCGAGGGTGTAAAGGGTAGCAAGAAGAGAAAGAATAATAGAGCTGATTCTTCCCAAGCTAACAAAAAGTTCAAGGGGAAGTGCTACAACTGTGGAAAGAGTGGTCATATGACAAAGGACTGCAGAAACAAGAAGTCTCAGGACAAGGGCAAGAAAAAGAAAAATGAGGCCCATGTTACTGAAGATGAGCAGCTGACTGGAGAGATCTTAGAGATGAACCTATCAGCAGTGGTAACTGAAGCCAACTTAGTTGGGAATCCGAGAGAATGGTGGGTAGATATTGGGGCTACTCGTCATATCTGTGCATATAGCAAGATGTTTTCCTCGTATCAGAAGGTCAATGACGACAATCATCTGACAATGGGAAACTCGTCGACCTCAATAGTGGTTGGACAATGCACAATGGTTCTGAAGATGACATCTGGAAATGAGCTTACATTGAAGAATGTTTTGAATTTTCCTGATATTTGGAAGAACTTGGTCTCGGGCTCTCTCCTTAGCAAGCCTAGTTTAAGCTTGTATATGTTTCTGATAAATTGTATTGACCAAAAACGTTGTGTATGTTGGAAATTGATACCTCACTGAGGCCTTTTCAAATTCAATGTAATGACTGTCAATCGACACAGTGCTATTAATAAAGCTACAACTTCCTCTTATATTATTGATGAAGGGGTTTTTAGGGGGAATATCCGGTAACGCAGCGGAAGCGGTGGAAAATCGTATTTTCAGATTTCAGAACTTTTTCTCGGATTAATTAAATAAATATATTTATTTAATTATCCAATAATCAAATTATGAAATAAAATTCAATAAATCATATTTAAGTGAATTTACCAAATTACTATTACTTTGGTATTTTGTCCATTTTAGTCCGAAATTGATCTAATCAATTTTGAATGATTCTAAATCATTTCTAAGATAAACTTAGCATGTTCAAAACATCAAAACACCAAAAGCACCAAAATCCCCAATTTTGTTCATCATGGCCGAATGCACCATTAGGGTGGCCAAATTGTGCACTTTGTCATTTCATGCTTCAAAACACATCAAGATGTGATCCAATCAACATGAAACTTTATATGCATCATATAAACATCCAAATACACAACATATATGAAAAGCCCCAAATTTGGAATTGGTCATGAACCCTAATTTTTCAATTTCTTCAAATTGGACAAATTAGACCAAATTGGTTAAATCCAACACTTCAATCATCTTTCTTCCATCCAATCAAAGTCTCAACACAATGAAACAACTCAAGATAAATCTAGGTCATCTAAGGTGGGTCAACAACTCTAGATTAGCAACATGGTTTCCAAAACCTTAAAAGAAAGCTTATAACTACAATAGTCACAACCTTCCTTCATCATACATGCTCAACTTCCATCAAAACTTCCATCAACAAAAACACAAGGAATAAAGAAAGAAATAACCTAAGAACATCATATGTTAAAGCCTAGATCCTAAGGAACATTTTCCTTCTAATAGCAAGTTGGAAAAACTCACTAAAATCCAAGCTTTCTTTGATTTCTTCTTCTTTCTCACAAGCTTCCTTTGCTTCCATTAATGGAGTTTTTCTTTAAAGTGTGTTAGGTTATCAAATGAAAGTGAAATGAAAACATTATACTTGTTGTAAAATAGCCTTGGCCGAAATTGCAAAGACAAATACAAGTTATATTAATTTCAATTTCATTTCACCTTTATCTTTGATCAACTTGCATAAATATCCTAATAACACTTTATTAGATATTTAATTAAGTCAACAAAGGCAACCAAAAAATATAACTCTTATATTTTAAGGTCATGGCCGAAATTTTGAAGAAAAAATAAAGAAAAATGATATTTCAATTTTAAACATTTTAAACAAATATCAAAGAAGTCAAATCCAATTTGACTACCATTTCCTTTACTTTAAGTCAACATTAAACACTTATAATCATTCCTAACTTTATCATTTGGTGATATTTTATATTCTAATTATATTAATCATTTAACAATTAATAATTAAATAATTAATTAAATATAAATAATCAAATATATGTATTATATTTACTTTAATATCTCAAATACATATATTGATGATATATGTCAAATATCTTTATTTGACTATTTTTAATTTGTATTTAATAATATCATATATTAAATAAAAATACACATTAATTAGGAAATAACGGTTCGGCCCGTTCGCATGTATTTTTCGTTTAACGATTAAACGATTTATAAATAATCATCATTATTCATAAATGTTGCTCTAGTGCTCTACGAGTATGTTTCATTATTGAGACTCTCTAGATTCAGGTATATCCATCACGAAATCCAATTTCGTGTCCATAATCTATCCACCCGTAGATTATGACGATCACGGATAAACGAGCTGAATCATACAGGTCGAGGTCATTGCATACGTATAATCCCTCCGTCACAGGTATCCAGATAATCCCAGAGATATAGATGTAAACGTCAAATCTCTATAGGTATTATCTCGTCGACGTATCTATTAGCAATCTCTAAATAACACTCGGGACTTACTTCCGATGTATACTGTGGCCACAGATTTAACAGACTGCTAAATATATATGGACTACCTATGCTCTGTACACAGAACTGACGGATCCTATCTTGACACACACAGGATACATGAGGATCGATCCACACCCAACGAACAGGCGGAAGTCTGATCTAAATAGATCGGTGACGTGACTGCCATCTAAGTGTGGAGGATATCTCATACATCCACAATGGTGTCTCAAGTCGAAGGACCACTATGCTACTCAACCCGAGAAGATTCTTATTGACGTTGGTGTACCATCCATTAAGAATCTCCGGTGAGCCGTTCAGTGTTTATCCATTATAAACACCTACACGTCTATATGAGTCTCCCCAGACTCATGGTTCATTGGGATAAACCATCGGACCAAGTCTCGATATACGACATGTACTGGTCTCAACGGATTTGACTAACCGACCCGTGTTAGAAAATCTTGACCATGAACTATGTTTGATAATATTCATATAGCAGTGACACTTCCCAATGTCAATTACAAACTAACTTTGTAACTGTGTACTGCATTATATATTATCGGGCATTTGTCTAATATATACATATCACTAAACCACATTTAGTTTCAATCTAATCGTGATCAGATCGAATACGTATATAAGAACAAGAGGTGCAACCATAAATAACTAATATTATGGAATAAAAGGATGTTCGTATTCATGAATCAGTCATAAATACGGTTCGGATTGGCGCTCTGAGCACCAACCCCAACATTGAGTCACAAAATGTATGACATGGGAGGTTAAGACATGTTAATTATGATACAATACGTAAATTAATTAACATGAACCATATACATAAATTTGCAATTGATAGCCAACATAAGTGTGAGGCATGTGTTGAAGCAAAAATGCATAGAGCATCATATCACACACATCAGTGTGTACAAGTTCAAAGGTTTCACACACATCAGTGTGTACAAGTTCAGGAGCGATAGAGGTGGTAAATATGTGTTACCATTTGGTGAATATTGTTCAAATCATGGAATTATCAAGAAACCACTGCTCCTTATTCACCTCAAAAAAATGGGACTGCTGAGCGCAAAAATCAGATGTTGAAGGAAATGATGAACACCATGTTGACAAGTTCTAGTTTACCTCAGAACTTGTGGAGGGAAGCCTTGCTTTCCGCGAACTACGTTCTGAACAAGCTTCCTAATAGAAGATTGGACAAAACACCATACGAGTTATGGAAAGGTCACGTATCTTCCTACAAATACCTAAAAGTATGGGGGTGTCTTGCCAAGGTAATGGTTCCTAAACTTAAGAAGGTTAGAATATGACCCAAAACTATTGATTGTATATTCATTGGATATGCTCGCAATAGTAGTGTGTATCGATTCTTGGTGCACAAATATGAGATTCCTGACATCAATCTGAATATGATAATTGAGTCAAGGAATGTGACATTTTTGAAGAGACATTTCCTTGTAAGGAAAGACAAAGAACAAAGTCTCTCAAAAGAACTATTGATATTGTCAAAGACAGTGATCAGGTTGACTAAGAGTCAGATCAACATGCAAATGTTGATACAATCAAACCTAGACGTAGCAAAATAGCTAGAACGTCTAAGTCATTTGGTCCTGATTTCCTGACATACTTGTTAGAAAATGAGCCTCAAAGCTATAAGGAAGCAATGTCTTCACCAGAGGCACCTTTGTGGAAAGAGGCTATCAACAGTGAGATTGATTACATCCTACATAACCATACTTGGGAGTTGGTTGATCTTCCTCCAGGTTGTAAGCCACTGGGCTACAAATGGATATTTAAACGGAAGATGAAACCGGATGGATCAATAAATAAGTATAAGGCAAGAGTCGCAAGACTTGTCATAAAAGGTTATAGACAAAAAGAAGGTATTGATTACTTTGACATCTATTCACCAGTGACTAATATTACGTTGATAAGAATGGTCATAGCCATAACAGCTATATTTGATCTTGAAATACATTAAACGGATGTAAAGACGACATTCTTGAATGGTGAATTGGATGAAGAGATTTACATGAAACAACCAGAAGGTTTCAATGTTCCTGGACAAGAACAAAAAGTGTGCAAACTTATAAAATCTTTGTACATATTAAAACAAGCACCTAAACAATGGCATGATAAATTTGACAAAGAGATGTTGTCAAGTGGGTTCAAATTAATGAGTGTGATAAGTGTGTGTAAACCAAATCAACTCAAAAAGGATATGTCATTGTGTGTCTCTATGTAGACGATATGCTGATAATTGGTAGTAATCATGAAATGATTTAGTCTACCAAGAACGTGTTATCCAGCAAATTTGATATGAAAGATTTAGGAGTAGCTGATGTGATCATAGGTATTAAAATTTCTAGGCCATCAGAAGGATATATATTATCTCAGACTCATTATATTGAGAAGATACTTGAGAAATATAACAAATGGGATCTAAATGTGGCTAGAACTCATGTAGACCTAACTCTTCATCTATCAAAGAATACCGGTTCAAGCGTATCGCAATTAGAGTATTCGAGAATCATCGGAAGTCTGATGTATCTCATGAATTGCATACGACCTGATATCGCTCAAGCTGTGAATATACTTAGCAGATATACGAGCAATCCAAGACATAACCACTGGAAAGCCATAGTAAGAGTTTTGAGGTATGAGAAACTTCAATAATATGGGCTACATTACGAGAGATATCCTGTTGTTCTATAGGGATACAGCGATGCTGACTGGATATCTGATACAGTGGATTCCAAATCTACGAGTGGATTTGTTTTCACACTTGGTAATGCAGCCGTGTCATGGAAATCCTCGAGGAAAACATGTGTTGCTCGGTCTATTATGGAATCAGAGTTCATGGCATTAGACAAAACAACAGAAGAAGCAGAATGGCTTCGAAATTTCCTGGAGGATATTCCTAGTTGGCACAAATCAGTGCCAACGATAAGCATACATTGTGATAGCCAATCGGCTATTGGGAGAGCCCAAAATACAATATATAATGGTAAGTCTCGACACATAAGTCGGAGACATAATACCATACGTCAACTGCTCTCAAGTGGCATAATATCAATTGATTATGTTAAGTCGAAGGAAAACCTAGCGGATTCACTTACTAAAGGTTTACCTAGAGAGTAAATTTAGAAGTCATCGAGGGAAATGGGCATGAAGCCTATAAATTAATAATTGTCATTGTGGAAACCCAACCTAGCTGACTGGAGATCCCAAGATCTAGGTTCAAAAGGGACAACTGAAACTTTGTGCAATTCAAAACAAGCACTGAAGAGTTTTGTACTCTTTCCCATTCCGATAATGACGCCGACCGAGTGTTGTCTGTCAAGGTTAGGATAAGCTAAGGCTTTTAATGATCACTATATTAGGAGATGAGTCCTAATGGGGGGTAAAAGAATATTACCTCTTCATAGATTATCACTTATTTCAAGTAAGAGGTGAGACCGCTTCCATGGGATTTTTCAAGCTGATTTCACTAAAGTGCTTGATGAATCCAGGACTGATTTTCATGGTCGAAAATGAACACAACTGTAGAACGAGAAATGGTCGAAGTAAAGCTGTGTGTTGGCAACTGTCTTGGTTTACACCAACGACAGAACAGTTCAAGACTATGGGTCACTGGTTTGCCAAGTAAATCCGATTGTCATTCATTAGGAAAGGTTTAAGGCGAAAGCTACCTATTTCGATGCAGCTTTAGTTCACGAAAACTCTCTCAAGTGTCTGCATAAATATTTGAAGAATTGTGGGGGATTGTTATAAATTCTTCAAATATTGTTGGTTTAGATTGATGACGGACATGTCCCTTATATAGTACCCTATAGGGACATGTCCTCCAATGAGTATAACATGCTTCTAGGCTCCAAGGGATGCATGGGAGGGGTAGAACCATTTGGAGGGTTGCACCCCAACCCAAATGGTGCCCTTAAGGCACCCTTCCATACCTTTATAAGGAGGCTTCCATGTTCATTCTCAAGATTTGAAATAAAATCCAAAAATTACAGTAGTAAGAAGTCTCATATTATTTTCTTGAATTTGAGAGAATTCCACCATATTCCAAGTTCAAACACTTGTTAAGCAGTGCTTCTTTAACAAGAAGTATCCAAGGAATCCGGGGAGAATATTGGCCACTTTGAATCCGTAGAGCACCAGAGACGGAGGCTAATAAGTTCTTAAGGACAGAGAGATCTCGACTTGGATTCGTTTTCACATTTTTCAGGTTTTTCTTTATGTTTCAAGTTTTTGGGTTTATGACTAAGTTGACATAGATTGGTTATTTTCTGATTTTGATTTGTTTGAATGCATGTTAATTCTTGTTTAATGACACTCATCCCACAACATAACAACTTGCAAGCCAACTCACAAATGGTATCCTGCCGCTTGGAACCATGAGAATAGCACCTGAATTCAAGCCTGAAGTCGTGAAATACATACACACATAATATTGGATGAAAGTTTTCCCAAAAGTTCATTCCATAGAATTTGGGATGCCTATCATTATTAATTTGGAAGGAGTACAAATGACCTTTAAAAATTATATGGATGAATCCCACGTTATCAAGAATGAAAATTGTATGATAATTCTTGGGGTGCATAGTATTATGCAAAATAAATACATTTTTAAATAGAATATAAATGTTTATATCTTTAACCTAACTGTTCTATAATTGACATTTAAATTAAAAAAAAAAAAAACTCAAAATTATAGTCCAAAAAAGCACTCGTTATGTTGTTCCTCAAAAAGTTCTTTCAACTTCTTTTGTTCATTTAGTAACAACACAGCAAAGAGGGAACAACAGATTAAGGTAAGTATACTTAAAGAAATTAAAAGAAAAGATTGAGAGAATTATATGATGAGGCGTTGATTATATGGATAAAGCAAAGAGAATGGCATACTTAGTAATAAACATTAAACACAATCAATGAACTTTTGAGTTGTGGTGGTGGCGGCTTGATTTGGCTGCGTACGATTGCTATATTACGTCAAATGCAAAGTCCATTTGCTTTTTTCCATTTTTTTTTTGAGAAATTGAAAATACTATCGTCAAATCACCCAATTTGAATTTAAATTGAATATATAAAATCTTTTACTGTCTTAAATTCTTACAAGAAATACATCTCATAAATTCGAACATAAAACTTAATAACTAAATTTTAAATCTTATACCACCAAATTATTCCTTCTAAAACTATTTCCCGATTTATTAATAACTGAACTTTGACATACATTTTCTCGCTTCCCAAGCTAACACATACATGCAAGTATTCTTACACGTTACTTTGAGTCCGTACTAATTATACTAAAACATCATATATCTACCACATAAAAAACAATTGGAGCATTAATGTGCATAATAATCTAGATTTATATATATATAATATAAAAACATAAAATCATAAATATAGATGAAATTCTTATATATATACAAACATTCATAAGTCTCGAAATACGAATTTAAGATAACCCACAAAATTTTTTATAATTTAATTTGATACTAACTTAAATTATAATTTACTCGTTTACAAGTGTTGTTTTACATTTCTCATATTTTGCATTCCATATGTTAAGTTAAGGGTAAACATATAATGAAAAGATTGTGACTAGTAACAAAATACTTGTGAGGATTGTTAAGATAGTTTCTCCTAGATGTCATTAATGAGCTAATGATCAATGTTAAATTGATGTAACCCACCTAATATCTAGGTAACGTGCATAGGCATATAGGTATAGCCAATAGGAAAACAATATTCTACTGAAGTTAGTAGAAGGTTAAAATTAATTAATATCCTTAATCAATTAATTAATCTAAACCAAAGATTCAAGTCATCATCAAAGCCTCAAAAAGGGTATTTCGGTAAAGCAAACCTAAAATATATTAAAAAGCAAAAACTGATCACGAAGTTCGGCGCAGCTTTGCTTATGATGCATGCATATCAAATCCAAAACTCTTTTTAAAATCCTATAAATACCCTTCACTCGTAACCGTTTCACCACCACTTCCTCTTCAACTTCTTCAACATCTCAACTTCTTGCTCAGAACCAAAATGAGTTACCTCCCATTTCTAATTTCACTTGTCTCCTTTTGCATCTTGGCTTCATCATCAGCAGCTCCAATGAGATACAATGTTGAAAGCTTAGGAGCCAAACCCGATAGCAAAACCGATTCAACAGAAGCATTTCTCAAAGCATGGGCTAATGCATGTGCCTCAACGTCGGCCACTACAATTTACGTGCCACCAGGAAGATTCTTGCTACGAAACGCTGCGTTTCAAGGGCCATGCAAGAACAATCGTATTGTTATACGCATTGATGGCACTCTTGTTGCTCCATCGGATTTTCGCGTAATTGGAAATGCTGGAAACTGGCTTTTCTTTCAGCATGTTAATGGAGTTACCATCAGCGGTGGCATACTTGATGGCCAAGGGACTGCCTTATGGTCTTGCAAAAACTCTGGGAAAAATTGCCCAGGTGGTGCAACGGTATGTTATAATGACCAATTTGTCCTTGTTTCAGACTATGGGTAGTTTTGTCCTTTGATCAAAATATTCTATCATTTTTGTGCTTCAGAGTCACTTTCGTACACATGGTTTCGGAATTTCGAAGTTCAACTTGCTTAGGCCTTTTTTTTTTTAATTAATTAATTTTCTTGAAAGGTTATACTAATTGTCGATTTTACAAATGTATTAATATTGAACAGTCAATAAGCTTTTTCAATTCCAACAACATTGCAATCAATGGATTAACATCTGTAAATAGCCAAATGTACCACATTGTTTTCAATGGTTGCAACAACGTGAAAGTGCAAGGCGTGAAGGTCTTGGCCTCCGGCGACAGCCCCAATACTGACGGCATCCATGTTCAGTTATCAAGTGGTGTCACAATCTTGAACACTAAAATCTCTACGGGCGATGACTGTGTCTCTATTGGCCCCGGAACCAATAATTTATGGATTGAAAATGTCGCATGTGGTCCTGGCCATGGAATCAGGTTACAATATATATTTAATAAATGATCAGTTTAATATTTTTATTGTTCTAATTATTTACAATATTTTTGGATTATATATATGTTGCAGCATTGGGAGTTTGGGGAAAGACTCAATTGAGGCTGGAGTCCAAAATGTGACAGTGAAAACTGTAACATTTACAGGCACTCAGAATGGACTGAGAATTAAGTCTTGGGGAAGACCAAGCAATGGTTTTGTAAGGAACATTCTTTTCCAACATGCATTAATGAATAATGTCCACAATCCTATCATAATTGACCAAAATTACTGCCCTGATAGCAAAGGATGCCCTGGTCAGGTACAATATCAAAGGGGTATTTAAGGAAATTTATCAATATATCTATATATATATATATATGGTTTTTTATAACGTCTTTTATTATGTATTTAATTAACAGGAATCAGGGGTTAAAATTAGCGATGTAAAGTATCAGGATATTCATGGAACATCAGCAACAGAAGTGGCAGTAAAGTTTGATTGTAGTTCAAAGAAACCATGCTCAACGATAAAATTGGAAGACGTAAAGCTTACTTATAAGAATCAACCAGCAGCAGCTTCTTGTAGCCATGCTGATGGATCTGCTTCTGGTTTAGTTCAGCCCACAAGTTGCTTCTCGTAGTGAAAAGCAGTACTGTTGGAATAGAAGAAGATTATTATTAGTAGCCTAGGTTATTTTGTTGCTTGAGCCCTTTCATTGGGCTTTCTTGGATCCTGGCCTTGTAAGTAGTATTATTGTCAAAATAATTCAGTCCCCATTTTGTTTGGGTCTTCTTGTTATCATCCGTAAGAAATATATATATATGTGATTAATTTTCATCATCCTGATTTTCATGAAAATTAAGCGTACTCCAGTTGGATTCGGTTCTAACCCAATCATTTGCCCACCCATATTCTAATTTATCAAGTGAATTCTCATAATTTTATTATTTTTTTGTACCACTAATTAATAAGTATTTAATATGTGTAGTTATATTAAATATAACTACTATCTATTTAGTTATTTTTTATTATTTTAGGATGCGTGACAATATATTATTGGATTGTTACATAGATAACGTATGTGATACTATCATTATATAGTAGAATTTTTTCTTATGAGAAATTTTTTGATACAACAGATATATGAATGATGTAATACCATCAATAAATAAATAAATGATATATGAAATTCAATTATAATTTATTTAATAATTTTTAATAAATTAATATACTTGTCAATAAATTATTACTATGTATTGGCGTCAAACCCCCATCACATTCTAAAAAATTTCCTCTTTTGATTACCCCCACAAGTTGATTGGATTAAAGTCTTTGATTTTGAGAGTTTACAAGCTGCGGGAGAAAGTTGTAGCTGAGTTAGTTGCTTATTGGCTTATAGCATGCGTATTGACATATATATGCACAATTTTTTTTAAAAAATTGGACCATTTTAACGTTTAGAAGATGAATGCAACGTAAGTGATGTGACTCGAAAGATAAATTAATTAGGGATCCAATTTCACGACTATAAACAGATGATTGACTAATCTATAATATGAAAACTGTGAGATATATATGCTTAATTAGTTTGGCGGAATTCAAAAATTTATTGTAATTAGTAATTTTTTTTTAATTGTTATTTTACACTCGTACCTTTATGATAATTTAGATTGGTCATCCCTTAATTTTCATTTATTCCTTTTTAGGGTTTATTCTCTTTTAATATCTAAAGTTTGTACTAATTATCTGCAAGTTAGTCCATATATTTTTTAAATTAATATGTTTTTTAAATGACTTCAAAGTCAGAGACTCTAAAAATAAGAACTTACATCCCAATTAGATTGTCACCCAATACATGAATTTTAGAAGATCGAACCTAAGTAATATTATTAAAATAAATAGAAAGCAGTGTAGTATAATCTGATTAAAAAAAAAAGATCTGGAGTGGATCCAAACATAGAATTATTTAGTAAACTTAGTGGAAAAACTGAAATAAGAAAAGAGTACTGGTCACCAACTACCAACATATCCAAAGGAAAAATACAAGTGACTAAGAAAAGTATCACTACGGAGAAGGAACAAAAACTTCCCCAAACCACACTAGAACGCAGTAAGTGAATAGCACAAGCAATCCAAAACAGTAATTATAAGCAAAACCATTATCATCCAAAGGAGAGAAAATCAGAAATCTCGGCAAGAGGGTCTATCCCCCATACCTTATCAGTGCAACCCAAACCTTTGTTAGCAAGAAAATCTACCACTATATATATGTTTGCTTCCCAAAAGTATAGCTAACTTGAAAATTAATAGTAGAAATCATATGGTTGTAGTTAATCCAACAACAACCAAGGGGGATTAAGAGAGCAGTGTTATTGGAAAGATAGCAGCATCATGGATGGAGCAGATCATTATGTCATCTTATTATTTGGAGGGAGAAGAATGCTCGTCTGCATGGTGATCCACTTCGCCCTCGTAATATTATTTTGAATGATATTATTTTTACTGTGTGGACACGAGCGAGCTTATTAATTAAAGAAGGTGAAACCATCTTATGATTATTGAAATTCGTTGGCCTAACTCAACCCAAAAGTCAGCTTGAGAGTTGAGGGTTGCCCAATGTTTATATTTTGAGTTTAATTGTTTATCTCAGCCGATGTGAGATATTTTCCTCAACACTCCCCCTCACGTGCAAACCGGTCTTTTGCCTGGTTCATGTCACGTGGACAAGTAGTGTGGGCCCACCCGTGCATGAGTGTGGCTCTGATACCATATTGAAATTCGTGGGTCTAACTCAACCCAAAAGGCAGCTTGAGAGTTGAAGGTTGTCCAATGTTTATATTTTGAGTTTAATTATTTATCTTAGCCGATGTGGGATATTTTCCTCAACATTGATAATAGATGACTTCATCATTCTTGGTGATTGTCCGACTATATTTTCTAAGTTTTCTTTGTTTGTTCTGCTTGGCTTTTGGTGTTTAACTTGGAGGGTATGTCTTCCTTAGCCTTTCTTTCTGGGATATGCCCATGTGGTTTTGTAGTTTCTTTTTTTGATTAATATACTCACCTTATAAAAAATAAAAGGTCCAATTATTAGAAATAGAGTATTCAATGACCAAAATAACTGCCATGATTTTTATATAATAAACAATTTGATGACCTAAAGAAAACCCAAAACCAGCAAGATAATCTCATTGTGATTACGAAAAACCTCTCCGCAAGCTGAAGCGCTAGAATTATCCAACTAATAGGAGGAGGCTGCCAATTCAAGTTAAAGCACTTGGGAGATCTACCAAGCTTAATTAGGACTCAAAACAAGAGAAATTAAGCATGATGTTAATATACATATATATATATATATATATTATATATATATATATAATATATATATATTATATATTAAAAGAGAATGGTGTTGGAGGAAAGAGAGTGTATCTAACGGTTCTCTTTATGTGACTTAATTGACGGTCCAGATCATTTCATTGGTAATTGGAGGAAATATAGTGAATTGATTGATGGAAATGGTCAAAATTTTTCAAATTTTCAAATTAAAAAATAGAAAGTTAAAATAAAATCATTTAATTCTGTAACACCGTGCTGTAGGCACAAGCAAATACTGTAACACCGTGCCGTAGGCACGGCCAAATACTGTAACACCGTACCGTAGGCACGGGCATCATTTAGTTTAAAATAAAATCATTTAATTCTGTAACACCGTATCATAAGCACGAGCAAATACTGTAACACCATATATATATATATATATATTATATATATATATATATATATATATATAATATATATAATATATATATATATATATATATATATACGAACAAACCTCGCAAATTAAGTAGTGGATATGTGCAAGATAGTCTGACTTAGCTTGGGAATTGAATATGAAAATGCCAACATTACATAATTATCAAATCTAAAGTCTGTTGTGAGCCCTCCAAAAATAATACCTTTAAATTAATATTTTATGTTGTTCTTAATTGTTGATAAATTTCATTTAGCCCCTATAAGTTTTAGAATATTTCTTACAAACCCATGTAAGATAATAAGTTTTTTTTTTTTTTGTATTTTAACAAAAATTTTAAAATCTTTAACGAAATAAGGACTCTGGAAATATTATTTTACAACCAATATCGATTTCAAAAAATGTTGATACTAATATTTTAGGTCACATAGTCATAGTAATTAAGTTTAGTAAAAAATATATATTTTTTTAATTTGAACTTTAATGTTAGGAATGTAAAGGATGGTTGAAAAAATTAGAAACTCAAGTGATAAAAATATCATCGTCATTCTCCCCCATATGTATTTTCTATCGAGTAGAATATACATTCCATGTTAGGTATTTAGTTTGAATTCCAAATTTGGTTTTCTAGAATCTTAATCTCTGTCATATTGTAGGGCCGTGACAGCTCATTCTTACTGTGGCTGATATGACAGAATAGCTACCACTATTTCATTTAGCAAGAAAATTTTATATATGACAGATTTTTATTTAATCAATGACATGTGTTTAATATATTTTGAGAATATCAATTAAAATAAAATAGAGAAAAATAACTCTAAATATATATCATATATTGAATTAGATGAGAATCGGTATTATATAAATTTTTCTATCACTGACCTTGAACTGCTTCTTCTTTATGCATGCATTGATTATTTGGACCCCACGAAGAAAACTTGTTTGCTCTTATACGGCATTCCTGTGGCCCTAGTGGGGGATGATTTATCATAATTTTTAAAAATTAGTATTCAAAGGGTGTTGTTTGGTGGTGTAGGATTCAGGATCTCACCTTGAGGTTTTGGGTTCGAATCCAGGGGGTGTATTTCTTATAAGAGTCTGGGACAGCCGGTGGTTTTACCTGCACCGCGACCCAGAATTGGTGGTTTGGTGGCGAGATTTCCATCGTTCCAAAAAAAAAAAAAATTTTAAAAATTAAAAAATTATTTTAATGCGTTTTTTTTCTTTTTTTTATGTGTGCGGTGAGTGTCCTATCCTTTGTAATGAATCTTTGAGAAAAGTTTTGAGATAAGTAATATTTGAGTATTTTCAAAGGCTATGTCATACGTTAGATTTAGGAGTGAGATGATTTTTTTTTTTTTAATCTCTAGTAATATATCATATTTTTATCATACTTAAATTTTATATGATCACACTCTTTCAATTTAAGAAAAAAATGATGTCCTACCAATAAAATACGGTAGTTTTAAAAATTAACTAATTGATATTGTACTATTTATATAATAAAATATTTTATATTATATGAAAAAAAAACAAGTTTGTTTGAACATATATTCTTATAAAAATAGTGTAATTAATACTCGTAGTCTAATTATCTTTGTACAAACCTCAGCTAGAGATGTATTTTACATTCGTGTTTGCGAGATTGAGAAAAAAATTATATCACACTCTCAATCAAATATATAATGAAATGGTCTTTACATAAGCAATAGAAGAAGATTAAGAAAAAGGCAGAAATTATACACATGAAAAAATTTGGGATTCTAGAAATTATCTAAAATCTTACCGATTTGCAGAAGTCATAGAGATTGGCATGAAGGTTATGTTGTCTATAGTGTGTTATTAATTAATTTAGACATGCATTATACAATTAATTTTTCACTATTATGCAATCAAAATATCATAAACATAAAAAATTAAAAAAAAATCAGATTTTTTTTTTGAAGAATATGGAAACTTAAGACCAAGCTAAAATGTCTTTTTCCTTAAGAACTTATTAGCCCCGTCTCGGTGCTCTACAGATTCTTTGTGGTTAACGTTCTCCCAAGATTATCCGATTGCTTCTTGTAGAATGGGAGAAAATCTTCTATGCAACAGTGGTATCACGTCATCCATGCAACAAGTCAATCATCCACTGCCACACGTGCTAAAAATTAATTAAAAAACAACAAAAAAATAGGTGAAGAAACTTTACATGTCATTTTTTAATTCGTTTGTGATACAACGTCACCCATACCACTGTTGCACTCAAGAATCTCTCGTAGAATGGATACTTCTTTCTCCAAGAACTTGAACAATGGAAAAAATAGTGGAAACCGTCTTCGTTATGACAAAATTTTATACTTTCTAATATGCCTAAGACTTGTATGAGAATTTATGAAGAAAATTAAGCAAAAAAAAAAAAAAAAAAAACAGAGAGAGAGAGAATCTAATGCCTTATTTATAGACATGGAAAGGTTACATTTGAAAAAAATATCATTATGTCAATAAAGATAATTCCTTAAGGGATAACCCTCCATGTGATCATTTCACCCTAAAAGTTGTGTTATTTCTCCTTAAACAACATATCATTTCCTTTAAATCCAAGGATTTGGTCTTTTCACTTAAAAATTATATATTGTCATTTCCTATGTATAATTTTATACAGCATATTTAGAAAATTTTCCAACTACATAATATTTCCTATTATGTCATCATTGTTACTTGCTTATCATTCTTTTTAATATAATAAATATTCAAGTAATTAATAAATTTTTATACTTTTCTTGATCCCAAGCTATTAATTTAATATTATAAATATATATACAGTGCAGATCATTTTAACAAATTTCAGAGAATTAATCATAAAACTTTCAAAAATGTCAAGTGAGGCCACATTTTCTTAATGAGTAATGATAAATTGACTAAATTGTGGCATAATAGTGAATAAAATTAATACACAAAGTACATGTAAAATACTATTAAAAAAATTTAGAGCATAATACATATATTTTGTGAATAGTTTTAAATAATCATTAGTTTGTTTCAAAATAGATCCCGAATGATAGGTAACATAGACCACAGCCTAGGACCCCTTTTTTTGTAAAATTTTTGGGCTCCCAGATCTTTTTTTTTTTTTTTTATTTCTTCATATATTTACTTTCTTTTTATTTATTATTTATTTTCCTTTTATTTATTTAAGTGATGAAAAATGAACAAAAAAAAGGGCCTGATGAAGCCAAAAATGGAACCCAAGTTTGTCCCATTTGTTTCTTTTCCATTTCAGAAGTGAATAAATTCCACTGACCTTGAGAATTGTTTTCAATTTCACAGATACAATTGCCCCAACTTATCGCTAGAACGATATCTTCATTTACAGGGTTCCAATTTTATCTTTTGAATCTAATGATTTTTCTAAATTTGATATATATATATATAATTTTTCTAAAATAATAAATGATCCATTTTTAGGAACTCGTCCCACATCTCAGTACTGGCCCTTATTTGTTTATCTTTTTTCCTTTCTTAATTATTAAGTCAATGTTTGAAGTCTGAATAATTTAAAAAGGTAAACATTTAAATGTCTATTGACTATCTTTATTATCTTGAACATCAAAAGTGGTTGAAAGTCGTATTTGTAGATATTTATTTCCTGGACAGAGAGAGCTTTCATAGCTTAACTAAAGTCCACAGGAGACTTTTTCATCTGATGACTTCCGCAACCCCCGCTAGTATATTGATTCTTTCATGCATTAAATACTTAGAAAAAATCCACATTTCTAATTTAGAGATTGGGCCACTTGAGTTAATGCTCTCATTCTGATTCACTCATTTGCTATAGCAGGCCTCGTATAAATTTGGCACTCAATGTGCTGCAGCTTTTCTACATCGATCCATTGTTAGCCTTCCTTAATTAGTTCATATTGTAATCTCTTGTTTCTAATTCTATACCAAGCAAAATGGAATCGTCAACTTTGAATAATAATAATAATAATATACTAGTTTTATCCCTGATCCTATTTCTTGTTTTAGATTATCCACTCAATGTTTATTCTGATTCTCCTGAAGAAGCCCATGCTCTTCTCAAGTGGAAAACAAGCCTTGATACTCATGATAGTAGCCGTTCTCTCTTGCCTTCATGGTCTCTTTCTAATGTTAATACCACCGAAATAACCCCATGTGGTTGGTCAGGAATTTCTTGCAACCAGGATGGAAGAGTCATTGGCATTAACCTGACAAGTACAAGTCTAAACGGTACACTTCATGATTTCTCTTTCTCATCATTTCCTCATCTCGTATATCTTGATTTATTTAATAATGAGCTCTCAGGTATCATCCCGCCTCAAATCGGTAACTTCTCCAAGCTCAAGTACCTTGATTTATCGGATAATAGGTTTTCTGGGAAAATACCACCAGAAATTGGTCAGCTAAGTTTTCTTAATGAGCTTTCTTTGCACTCCAACCTTTTAGATGGTTCAATCCCTTTTTCTTTGGGTAACTTGAGCAACTTGGTCACTCTGCATCTTTTTAATAATTCACTCTCGGGATTTATTCCCCCAATTCTAGGAAATTTGAAGTCTCTTTCCAATCTAAATTTGAGTGTGAATCCTCTCACTGGTGCTATTCCTTCTACAATTGGTAATCTTAGCAATTTAAGATCTTTATTCCTCTATAGAAATGAGCTTTCTGGTTCCATTCCGACAGAATTAGGAAATTTAATCTCTCTTTCTGATCTAGATTTGAGCATAAATCATCTCACTGGTGTTATTCCTTCTTCAATTTTTAATCTGAGCAGTATAAGTATCCTATTCCTCTATAGTAATGAACTTTCTGGTTCAATTCCAAGAGAAATAGGAAATTTGAAATCCGCTTTTGATCTAGAATTGAGCATGAATAATCTAACTGGAGTCATTCCTCCTTCAGTTGGAAACCTGAGTGATTTGAGATTCTTATACTTCTTTCGGAATAAGCTTTCTGGTTCTATTCCTCAAGAAATAGGAAATTTAAGAGAGTTGATGTCATTACTGTCGGGATTTAACTATTTTGAAGGTCCAATACCCAAAAGTTTCCAAAATCTCACAAATCTTGTCCGAGTACGGATGAACCAAAACTATCATTCAGGAAATATATCAGAAGCTTTTATTGGCACTTACCCAAATCTGACATTCCTAGATCTCAGCCAAAATAATTTTTATGGCCAAATCTCTTCTCACTGGAGAAGGTTCCCGCAATTAGGCAGCTTGAATTTTTCGGTGAATAATATTACTGGGAGAATACCACTTGAGATTAGAGAATTGACTCAACTAAAAGTTCTTGATCTTGCTTCAAACCACTTAGCTGGGGAGATCCCAATGGAACTTGGACAGTTGAGTTCTCTAACCAGGCTCATTTTGAATGACAATCAACTTTCCGGTAGTCTACCTCCAGAGATTGGCTCACTCACCGAACTTGAATTCCTCGATTTGTCTAGAAATAGATTGAGCAATTCAATCCCAAGAAGTATAGGCAATCTGTTAACAGTGCACTATTTGAACTTGAGCAACAATAAGTTCTCCCAAGAAATTCCAATTGAATTTGGGAAGCTGCAGCTTCTACTTGCAGAGCTAGATTTGAGCCATAACTTTCTCGGAGGAGAAATACCGCCTCAAATCTGCAAAATGGAAAGCCTGGTGGAGTTGAATCTTGCCTACAATAACCTCTCTGGTTCTATTCCAAGTTGCTTTGAAGACATGCGTGGCTTGTCAAGCATTGACATATCCTATAATGAATTGCGTGGCCCGCTTCCTAACAGCAAAACATTTCGAGATGCTCCTGAGGAAGCATTACAAGGGAACAAAGGATTGTGTGGCGACGTTAAAGGATTATCATCTTGCGAAGCTTTCAGGTCACCTAGACGAGCCTCGGGGAAGAAAAAGATTGTTATTCTATTCTCTATTCTAGGTGCTCTTGCTCTTGTCATTGTTTTGATTGGATTGTTCTTTTTTATTTTTCGAAGAAAGAAGATGGTCTCACAAACAGATCAGAGTAGCTTTGTAGAAACTCAAGGATTGATTTCGACATTAAATTTGGAAGGGAAAGTTACCTACGAAGAAATCATTAGAGGAACTAATGATTTTGATGAAGAGTATTGCATAGGAAAAGGTGCACAAGGAAGTGTTTACAAAGCGAAGCTACAGTCTGGAGAAATCATAGCAGTTAAGAAATTCAACTCACAGCTTATGGGGGAGATGGATGATCAAAAAGAATTCTTGACAGAAATTGCAGTACTGACGGAGATACGACATCGGAATATTGTGAAAGTTTATGGATTTTGCTCGCATCCCCGACACTCATTTTTAGTTTATAAATATCTTGAAAGGGGTAGCTTGGCCATGATCTTGAGCAATGATGCAGCAGCAGGAGAATTGGGCTGGAGTCGGAGAGTGAATGTGATAAAAGGAATAGCTTATGCCTTGTCTTACTTACACCATGATTGTATTCCTCCGATTGTCCACCGAGACATAGCGAGCAAGAATGTATTACTCGATTTGGAATTTGAAGCTCATGTTGCAGATTTTGGAATCGCCAAGTTTCTCAAGGCAGATTCGTCCAATTGGACCGAATTTGCAGGCACATTTGGATATGTTGCTCCAGGTATTTTCCCTTTTGTTAAATAAATAAATCAGCATTGGGGCTATATATATACACACATGATCATATATATATATATATATATTTGTATTTCATATTGCAGAGCTCGCCTACAATATGAAGGTGACAGAAAAATGTGACGTGTACAGCTTCGGAGTGTTAGCATTGGAAGTAATTAACGGAAAATATCCAAGAGATTTTCTTTCCACGGTTTTATCTTCGTCTTCTGATTCAAACATGTTGCTTAATGAAATGTTGGACTCTCGACTTCCACCTGTCTCGCTTGATGTTCGGGAGAAACTGATGTCAATCATGGAGGTTGCCTTCCTATGCTTAGATGTAAATCCAGCATCCAGACCAACTATGCAGGCAGTTTCTCAATTATTAAGAAATATATAGGTATATGTGTGTATCATAATATTAATGATTGACGTACACATCATCCGTACTCTCGTCCAACACAAGTCTTTCTCGTAAAATTTATCTATGCATTTCCAACTTTTCTTTAGTTATCTTAGATTTTACGAGACGTGTATAATGAAAATGGCCCTTAAGATAAATGCTCATAACATCCCTCTCTATTTTGATTCAATATCCCATCATATTCTTATAATTCTTGGTGACTTCTCCCTAAATCAGTAAACTCGAAAAGTTGAGTTAGCAATAATAGGTATGAACATAAAAAGAAAAAGTTCTCAGCTAACATAATTAAATTAGAAAATTCTTGGTAACTCTCCCTCTAAACCAGTAAACTTAAAAAATTTAGAGTTAGCAATATTTTGCATGAATATATATAAAAAAAAGTTCTCATACGACATAATTAAGTTAGAAAATTCTTGGTGATTTTCGCCCTAAACCAGTAAGCATAGTTATTATGTTACACAAGATGAGGGCATATCCATTTTGTGGTTGGAAAAAATTAATGGCGGGAAAAGAACTTAATTGAAGTTTAATTCTGATGAGCGGTCATATAATATATTTATTACCCCTAAATCTTATATCTTGTGAGTTAATTCGAGATTTGTTATTGGTTTGATGTGTATGTTTTTATATGATATGATACATATGCAAAGACACAGGTTTGAAATATTGACAAATCAAGTTGTTTTGCACCAGTGACCTTCTGATTCACGTAATCTCTATATACGATGTCCAATTGAGTTGACTCAAGTTACATTAGAAAGAAAACTCAATTATCTACTACTTTGTAATTTATGCCGAATACTGAATCAGACTCTATCATGGTAAAAATGAGCCTAATATATTGGATGTCATATGTCTCCCATTGGCTCGCCAATAAGACCTGAACTTGGCTTGTTGCTCTTTGCCTTCCATTGGCGCGCCAATATGCTCGAAAATCCTAATTTAAGCATAATTAAATGATTCTTAAGAAGGAAAGCCCTCATGACCTCTTATATAAACACAAGTCTGTCTCAAACCCTAAAAAGAAGCATCATAACATATTTTTGGAATCTCAAAGCATAGAAGAACACTTAGAGTAAGATTGCTTCAACTGGTGCTGGAGATTGAAGACGAAGACTGTAAATGAGAGTTCTCTTTTCTTTTTTCTCTCTAATTCTATCTTTATGAGTTTTTGTTTTGTATTTATGATTAACTTGAGTCTATTGAATATCATGAGTAGCTAAATCATTAATCTAGGGTTTGTAATATATCTTAAGCATTGTGTTTAATTAATTTGCATCTTTTTATTCTTTTAGATTTGATATTTATTATTTATTATTCTCTGTATTTTGATGCATATTTTATTTGACCGACCAACAATAGATTAGTCTTGGTAAATCCTTAAGAACTTGACATAAGAAATTTGGATTAAGTCATGGAAATAAATGCGCATGATCTAATTTTTTTTTTTTTGAATAAATTTCTTTACAGTTAGAAATATACATGTAAGGCATGCGTAGCCAATATTAGAACCCGACCTTAATAAATTTGGTTTTAAATTAATTAACATAGACATGTAATTAATTGATTCACTACAAAAAAAAAGGGTCTTTAGCGTCGAAATTTTTCGACGCTAAAGTACAAATTTTTGACGCTAAAGGTTATTAGCGTCGAAAATTTTCGACGCTAATTTTCGACGTTAAAACTTGGACGAGAAAGACAATTAGCGTCGAAATAAAAATTTCGATGCTAAAGTAAACATTTTGCGTCAAAAATATTTCGACGTTAAAACATGTATTTGGCGACGAATAATTTCGACGCCAAAAAGTTGACCTTTAGCGTCGAAATATTCGACGCTAAATGTGATATAATATTAAAAATATATATCATTTTATTACCTTTAGCGTCGAATATTTCGACGCTAAAAGGTATAAGAATATTATTATTACAAATTAATCTCAAACTAATTTCATTACAAAAGTAATTAATTTTTTATAAAAATTATTACAAATTTGTTACTAAAAAATTATAATAATGACATTTATATTGATATAAAACTAAAATTACAAAATTTATCACAATAACAAACTATAAAATGATATTTTTATTGAAATAAAACTAAAATTACAAAATTTATCACAACAAAAAAAATATAAAATGATAAAATACAATTTTCCATCTTCACTTTCATTTATTTTTCATTTTCTTCATTATCATCATTTTCACCATTTCTTCATCTTCATATTCCCCTACAAAAATAAATAAATAAATATTAGATGTGAATATAAAATACAAAACAAAACAAACAAATAAAACATTGAAGGAAAAATAAATTTAAAGAGGAAATAAGAGTATGAGAGAAAGAAAGTGATAATAGAAGAAATGAAAGAGCAAATGAATTTATAGGCAAAAAAAAAACCTTTAGCGACGAAATGGATTTCGTCGCTAAAAATCCTCATATAGAGGGAATTTTTCCGCCAAAATTTTGATCTTTAGCGTCGAAATATTTGACTTTTAGCGTCGACTATTCGTCGCTAAATGTCAAATTTTAAATTTAAATTTATTAGGCGATAAATTCAAATTTTTTAAGGGGAATTCGAAAATTTTAAAATTAACCTTTAGCGTCGAAATTTAGATTTGACGCTAAAGGTTCAACCTTTAGCATCGAAATTTAAAATTC
>SKCR01028043.1:0-48913 GCA_019454045.1 Zanthoxylum bungeanum
TATTTAATATATTTGTATTTGATTAATTAATTGATTATTTAATTGTTAAATGATTAAATTAATTAAAATATAAATATTTTACTTTAGGATATATTTAGTAAATGACTTTAGTTGCCATATTTGATTAAATAAATATCTAATAAAGGTGATAATAGATATTTATGCAAGTTGTAATAAAGATAATGCAAATGAAATTGAAATTGCAATTTGTTGAATTTGGTATGCAAATTTCGGCCAAGGTGTAAATGTTGCACATATAAATTGTTTTTCATTTTTCATTTCACTAACCTAATACACATTACACAAAAGGAAAACTCCATTGAAGAAAGCTTAAAGAACTTTGAGAAAGAAAGAAAAATCCAAGAAAGCTTGATTTTAGTAAGTTTTCTCCAACTTACTATTAGTAGGGAAATTGTTCCTTAGGATCTAGGCTTTCATATTTGATATCCTAAGGTTATTTCTTTCTTTGTTCTTTGTGGTTTTTGTTGATGGAAAACTTTGGTGGAATTGTAAAGCATGTATGATGAAGAAAGGATATGACTATTGTAGTTATATGTAATCTTTTAAGGTTTATGAAACCATGTTGCTATTCTAGAGTTGTTTACCCACTCTTAAATGACCTAGATTTGATCTTGAGTTGTTTCATTGTGTTGAGACTTGAATTAGTTGAAAGATTGATGATTGAAACATTTGATTTAATGTAAATGGCCTAATTTGCCCAATTTGTGGAAATTGAAAAATTAGGGTTTTATAACCTATTCCAAATTTGGGGGTTTTCATATATGTTGAGCATTTGGGTGTTTATATGATGCATGCAAAGTTTCATGTTGATTGGATTTCATTTGGATGAGTTTTGAAGCATGAAATGACCAAATGGTCAATGTAGGCACCAAATGGTGCTCTCGGCAATTTGAAGGGAAATTGGGGATTTTGCTTGCTTTAGTGTTTTGATGTTTTGAACATCATAAGTTCATCTTAGAAATGATTTAGAATCATTCAAAATTGATTGGATCAATTTCGGACTAAAACGGACAAAAATACAAAGCAAGGGTATTTCGGTAAATTCACTTAAAATTGTTTTATTGAATTTATTTTCATAATTTGATTATTGGAATATTAAATAAATATGTTTATTTAATTAATCCGAGAAAAAGTTTTGAAATCTGAAAATCGGATTTTCACCGCTTCCGCTGCGTTACCGGACTCACCCCCTAAATAACCCCTTCAAAATGGTATCAGAGCGAGTCTGATTCTAGGCCACCTAATATGATTAGCCTTCATTGAATCAATGTTTAATCATGTTTTCTTGACTTTATGCATGCTTATTAGGAACTAATTTGATTAGATTTAGGGTGTATGACACTTTGCGGAAAATCCCTAATAATAAGGTTTTAATGTAATTATGTATTTGATGCATGTTATATGGTCCGTCTTGTCAATACGGTTTATGAATACTTCTTTGTGACTACATCCGAGACCGTGCCTCTGCTGTGAGGGTGTAGCCGATAAAGATTTATTTATACCGGATGTATATATGATACTAGATAAATTCAAGTAAAAGCGGAATTCTGAACGTGCCCTAGCTGTCAGGATTACGTAAGTAACTTGAGTTTATCATTGACGAGTATTACCTTGGTACGTCTCCTTGTGGGCCTGCCTTCGCAGCGACAACGAGAAACGGCCAGGACCGGATACTTAGGAGTCACTTTTGAGTGATTGACAAATGAGTTGTCTACCTGATGAATATACGTAGGCGAGACCGTGCCTCTGCTGTGAGCTGAAATATATTCACGGGATCCACCTTTCACTATTTATGTTTAATTTAATTATTAAATATTTGTATTCTGTTTTGGGATTACAGTATTGCATGATTTAGTGGGAGGGGCATATTAGATTAAAAATCCATGATCTAGTTTATGCTTTTGATATTATATGAAACTGCTTATTATCTGCTAACCGTTTTTCGTGATCTATATGATAGATTTGCGATGGCGGGTCAATCCACAAACCAGTTTGCGCGTATGTTAGATGCGAACAAACTAAAAGGCGCTGAGAACTTTACAGACTGGGAATGGATTTGAGGATTGTCCTCGATTCCGAAAAGTTGGGTTATGTTCTTGAGGGTCCTTTACCCCTTGCATTGGGTGAGGATGCTTCAGAGGAGGAACGCCAAGTTTTTGAAGCTTGGAAGAATGATGATTTAAGGGTTAAATCATACATTCTTAGTTCGCTCTCTCCGAAACTCAAGCAACAATACTATGGAACATCAGATTCTTATAGTATGATAACGCGATTAAGACAATCGTTCGAGAACCAGGAACAGGTTATTGTTCACAAGGTCGCCATGGAACTGTTCCATGCGCGTCTGGATGAGGGGCAAAGTGTTAGCCCACATGTTCTTCAAATGATCGATTTGATCGATCAATTGAGGCAACATAATCTCATCCTGAATGACATTCTCGGGAGGAGTGTCATTCTTGGTTCTCTGCCAGCTTCATTCCGACAGTTTGTGATGTACTTCAACATGCACGGGACTGTCTGCACCTACCATGAGCTGCATAGGATGTTGCTCACGGCAGAAGAGGACCTTAGGAAGGGATTACCAACTCGCCCTCCTAGATCTACTTCTCTTCAGCTTCTTCCCAAGGAATGTCCAAGGGAAAGAACAAGAAGGGGAGAAGAAAGGAAGGCAGTTGGTCCTCAACAGCAGGCGAAGATAGCCAAGCCCAAAAGGGCTTATGAAGACAAATGCCACCACTGCGGCAAAGTTGGGCACTGGAAAAGGAACTGTCCTGATTACATTGCCCAAATGAGGAGAGACAGAGCTTCTACATCAGGTACTTTTATTTTTCCAGTTATTGATTTATCTTTGGCTTGTGAAGCCGTTACATCCAGCTGGATTTTAGATTCTGCTTGTCCCATTCACATTTGCAATTCGTTGCAGGTGCTGAAGGAAAGTAGGAGGCTGAAGCCAGGGGAGATGCAGTTGCGATTCGGGAGTGGAGACTCTTGGATGCAGTTGCAGTGGGAGTATGCGAGATCTCATTGCCGAATGGGACACTTTTGTTACATGACTGTCATTTTTGTAGGGGTTGGTGCTCAGAGCGCCAATTCCCGGTTGTATTTTTGTTAAATACTTCTGTAAAACGTTATTATCAGTAATAATATATGCAGTTTCTATAATATAATCTAATCTTTTATATGGTAAAGACGTAATGACCCTAGAATGATTAGTCATGATACAGTTGCAAAAGCGTCGCAACGGACATTGAGTCGTATCATGACGTTGTCATTCTCAGACAGTTCCTGGTCAAGGTTTACACTACTTGGTCAGTATAGTAAACCCGTTGAGACCGGTACATGTCGTATACTGGAATATATGATTCCAATGGTTTCTCAATGAACCATTAGTCTTGGAGACTAGTATAGACGTGTAGGTGTTTTATAGCGGATAAACACTGAACGACTCACCGAAGATTCTTAATGGATGGTACACTAGCGTCAATAAGAATCTTCTTGGGTTGAGTAGCACTTGTGATTCTTAGACTTGAGATGCCATTGTGGGCACATGAGACATCTTCTACACTTAGATGGCAGTCACGTCACCGATCTATTTAGATCAGACCTCCGCCTGTTCGTTGGGTGTAGATAGATCCTCAGGGTGTCCTATGTGTATCAAGATAGGATCCGTCAGTTCTGTGTACCAGAGCATATGTAGTCCATATGATTAGCAATCAGATAAAACCATGGGCCCGTGGTAAGTTTAGAAGCTAGTTTAAACATTCTTTTTGAGATTGCTAATAGAATAGTCGACTGGATAGTCCCGATAGAGATTTGACGTTTACATCTATATCTCTGGGATTTATCCGGATACCTGTGACGGAGGAATTATACATTTGCGATGACCTCGACCTGTATGGTTTAGCGAGATTATCCGTGATCGTCATAATCTACGGGTGGATAGATTATGGACACGAAATTAGATTTCGTGACGGATATACCTGAACCTAGAGAGTCTCAATAATGAAACATACTCGTTGAGCACTAGAGCAACATAAATAAATAATATTGATTATTTATAAAGTCGTTTAATAGTTAAACGCAAGATACATGCTAAAGAGACTATATAGTCATTTCCTTAATTATTGTGTATTTACATTTAATACTTGATTAATTTAAATACACATTAATTAATAGTCAAAATGAGTTATTTGACTTATTTCCTAAATGAATATATGTTTTTAATATTTAATGTAAATATTGTACATATATTTAATATATTTGTATTGATTAATTAATTAATTATTTAATTGTTAAATGATTAAATTAATTAAAATATAAATATCTTTGTTAGGATAATTAAAGTTAATGATGTAGTTGCATTTGTTGACCAAAATAAATATCTAATAAAGTTGTTTATAAGATATTTGTCCAAGTTGACCAAATGAATTTGAAATGAAATTGAAATTAATTTTCCTTGTTTTTGTCTAAGGTAATTTCGGCCATAGACCAAATGAACAAGTATAAATTGATTTTCATTTCATTTAACACAAAAACCTAATACACTTTATCAAAAACAAAGTTCCATTGAAGAAAGACAAAGAAAGAAAGTGAAGGAGAAAAAGAAAAACCAAAGAAAGGCTTGGATTTTGTAAGTTTCTTAAACTTACTATTAGAAAGGAATTTGTTCCTTATGATCTAGGCTACCTCTCATGAGTTTCTTAAGTTATTCTTTTCTTTATTTTTGTGGTTTTTGATGATGGAAATTTGTTTAAAAGTGTTGAGCATGTATGATGAACAAGAATGTAACTAGTGTAGTTATATGTATTCTTTTAAGGTTTATGAAACCATGTTGCTATTCTAGAGTTTTTGACCCACTCTTAAATGACCTAGATTTGATCTTGAGTTGTTTCATTGTGTTGAGACTTGAATTGGATGTAAAGAATGATGATTGAAGTAATTGATTTGGTGTATTAAGTCCAATTTGTCAATTTGTTGAAATTGAGAAATTAGGGTTATAACCAATTCCGAATTTGGGGGTTTTGAGATATGTTGAGCATTTGGGTGTGTATATGATGCATGCAAAGTTTCATGTTGATTGGATTTCATTTAGATGAGTTTTGAGACATGAAATGACCAAATGGTCATTAAGCCCTCCAAATGAGGCTCACGGCATTGGATGCCAATTTGGGGATTTTGTATCTTTTGGTGTTTTGATGTTTTGAACATGCTAAGTTCATCTTAGAAATGATTTAGAATCATTCAAAATTGATTGGATCAATTTCGGACTAAAATGGACAAAATACCATATAAGGGTAATTTGGTAATTTCACTTGAATTTGATTCATTTGAAATTTTATTTCATTATTTGATTATTGGGTAATTAAATAAATGTGTTTATTTATTTAATCCAAGAAAAAGTTTTGAAATCTGAAAATCGGATTTTCACCGCTTCCGCTGCGTTACCGGATTCACCCCCTAAACCACCCCTACAAAATGGTATCAGAGCGAGTCTGATTCTAGGCCACTTAAAATGCTTAGCCTACATTGAATCAATGTTTAATCATGTTTTCTTGACTTATGCATGCTTATTAGGAACTAATTTGATTAGATTTAGGGTGTATGACACTTAGCGGAAAAATCCCTAATAATAAGGTTTTAATGTAATTTGTATTTGATGCATGTTATATGGTCCGTCTTGTCAATACGGTTTATGAATATCTCTTTGTGACTACATCCGAGACCGTGCCTCTGCTGTGAGGGTGTAGCCGATAAAGATTTATTTATACCGGATGTATATCTGATACTAGATAAATTCAAGTAAAAGCGGAATTCTGAACGTGCCCTAGCTGTCAGGATTACGTAAGTAACTTGAGTTTATCATTGACGAGTTTACCTTGGTACGTCTCCTTGTGGCCTGCCTTCGCAGCGACAACGAGAAACGGCCAGGACCGGATACTTAGGAGTCACTGTTGAGTGATTGACAATGAGTTGTCTACCTGATGAATATACGTAGGCGAGACCGTGCCTCTGCTGTGAGCTGAAATATATTCATGGGGTCCACCTTTCACTATTTATATTTAATTTAATTATTAAATATTTGTATTCTGTTTTGGGATTACAGTATTGCATGATTTAGTGGGAGGGGCATATTAGATTAAAAATCCATGATCTAGTTTATGCTTATGATATTATATGAAACTGCTTTATTTCTGCTAACCTTTTTTCGTGATCTATATGATAGATTTGCGATGGCGGGTCAATCCACAAACCAGTTTGCGCGTATGTTAGATGCGAACAAACTAAAAGTCGCTGAGAACTTTACGGACTGGGAATTGGATTTGAGGATTGTCCTCGATTCCGAAAAGTTGGGTTATGTTCTTGAGGGTCTGTTGCCCCTTGCAGTGGGTGAGGATGCTCAGAGGAGGAACGCCAAGTTTTTGAAGCTTGGAAGAATGATGATTTAAGGGTTAAATCATACATCCTTAGTTCGCTCTCTCCGAAACTCAAGCAACAATACTATGGAACATCAGATTCCTATAGTATGATAACACGATTAAGACAATCGTTCGAGAACCAGGAACAGGTTATTGTTCACAAGGTCGCCATGGAACTGTTCCATGCGCGTCTGGATGAGGGGCAAAGTGTTAGCCCACATGTTCTTCAAATGATCGATTTGATCGATCAATTGAGGCAACATAATCTCATCCTAAATGACATTCTCGGTAGGAGTGTCATTCTTGTTCTCTGCCAGCTTCATTCCGCCAGTTTTGATGTGGACTTTCAACATGCACGGACAGTCTGCACCTACCAGGAGCTACATAGGATGTTGCTCACGGCAGAAGAGGATCTGAAGAAGGGAGTACCGACTCGCCCACCTAGATCTACTTCTCTCTCTACTTCTTCCCTAGGAATGTCCAAGGGAAAGAAGAGAAGAAGGGAAGAAGAAGAAGGCCTTCGGTCCTCCACAGCAGGCGAAGATAGTTAAGCCCAAAAGGGCTTCTGAAGACAAATGCCACCACTGCGGCAATGTCGGGCACTGGAAGAGACACTGTCCAGATTACATTGCTCAGATCATGAGAGACAGAGCATCTACATCAGGTACTTTTATTTTTCCAGTTATTGATTTATCTTTGGCTTGTGAAGCCGTTACATCCAGCTGGAGTTTAGATTCTGCTTGTCCCATTCACATTTGCAATTCGTTGCAGGTGCTGAAGGAAAGTAGGAGGCTGAAGCCAGGGGAGATGCAGTTGCGATTCGGGAGTGGAGACTCTTTGGATGCAGTTGCAGTGGGAGTATGCGAGATCTCATTGCCGAATGGGATACTTTGTGTTACATGACTGTCATTTTGCACCGGGATGTGTCGCTAATATTATATCACTTTTTGTATTGGATACAGAAGGCTTTTGTATGAATATTAAGAATAGTTCTTTGTATTTATATGATAGTATAATATTCAGATCCTTAGTTGTCCAAACCAGCATGGTCATTACACATTGCAAACTTCAAAAATATTAAATACTGGAGTTAATAAACGTAGATTACCTGTAATTAATAATACTGAACTTTGGCATATGAGGTTGGTCACATTGGCGTTAAAACGCCTTACCCAATTGGTTAGGAATGGTTTGATATCAGATCTTACCATTGAATCCTATCCAACTTGTGAATCCTGTATTCAGGGTAAAATGACCAAGGCCCCATTTTCTGGTGTTGGACACCGTGCCACTAACTTACTGGAACTCGTACATTCTGATGTATGTGGTCCACTAAGTCAAAACTGCTCACAGTGGTTATTCGTACTTCGTTACCTTTACCGATGATTTATCACGGTACGGTTATGTGTATTTGATGCGACATAAATCGGAAACCTTTGAAAAGTTCAAAGAGTTCTGAAATGAAGTAGAAAAACAAACTGGTAATATATTAAATGCCTTCGATCAGATCGAGGCGGTGAATATATGAGTGGTGAGTTCATGGATTATATGAAGGAGAATGGGATTCTCGCTCAATATACTCCTCCAGGTACACCACAGCACAATGGTGTATCTGAAAGGAGAAGTCAGACTTTATTGGATATGGTCCGATCGATGTTGAGTTTCACAGATTTGCTCTATTACTTAAGGGGTTACTGTCTCTTAACAGCCGCACATCTTTTGAATAAGATTCCTTCAAAGGCTGTTCCTACGACACCGTATCAGATATGGTTCGGTAGGAGACCGAATCTTAATTATATTAAGGTTTGGGGTTGTCCTGCCTATGTCAGGGTGACTCAGCAAAGTAAGCTTTCGCCTCGAGGGCAAAAGTTTAGGTTTGTTGGATATCCCTCAAATACGAGGGGATATCTGTTCTATGATACCGAGCATCGAAATGTCTTCGTAGCTCGCTTCGCAAAATTTCTAGAAGTAGAATTTTTGTCAGAAGGTAGTGATCATAGAAGGGTTGAACTTGATGAAGTCCAACCTGAAAACAACGAACCAACGGAGGAACCTGAAGTTCAAGTAGATGAAGGACCTTCAACACACACACTCTGTAGGTCGGAAAGGGTATCTAGACCTCCTGAACGCTTGTATTTGATACAAGAAAAGAGTCTGGATGTTCTCTTAGTTGAAGAGACCGATCCTTTCACCTATAGAGAATCGATGTTGGACATCGACTCGTCGTGAAATGGCAAGTGCCATGAAATCCGAGATAGATTCAATGCATGAAAATCTAGTTTGGGACTTGATTCCGCTTCCCGAAGGAATTGTTCCTATCGGTTGTAAATGGGTTTACAAAAGGAAGCGCGGGCCTGACGGTAAGGTTGAAACTTACAAGGCCCGACTGGTAGCAAAAGGTTACACGCAGCGACCTGGCGTCGACTACGATGAAACTTTTTCGCCCGGTGGCAATGCTTAAGTCTATCCGGATTTTGCTTTCTATAGCTGCGTATCATGACTACGAGATTTGGCAAATGGATGTCAAAACGGCTTTTCTAAATGGGTTTCTTGATGAAGAAATCTATATTGGAACAGCCGGAAGGTTTCACATCCAGCCAAACCTCGGGTATGGTTTGTAAGCTTAAGAAGTCCATTTATTGACTTAAACAAGCTTCACGAAGTTGGAATCTTCGATTCGACGAGATTATCAGATCGTCTGGTTTTCTTAAGAATTCGGAAGAATCCTGTGTGTATCAGAAGGCCAGTGGGAGCATGGTCGTATTTTTAGTCCTGTATGTTGATGACACCCTAATCATTGGGAATGATTTAGGTATGTTACAAAGCGTTAAAGCATATCTCTGTAAGAATTTCTCCATGAAGGACCTGGGAGAAGCTTCCTATGTTTTAGGGATAAAACTCTATCGAGATAGACATAGGATGCTGATTGGGTTATCCCAATCAACGTACATAGATAAGATCTTGGAACGGTATAGCTTTGGTAACTGTAGACAGCAAACATACCGTTCAGACATGGGATTCATCTTTCTAAGAAGATGTGTCCACAAACAGAAGATGAGAAGGTTTAGAATGTCTAACCAACCTTATGCTTCGTGTTTGGGTAGCATAATGTATGCCATGTTATGTACGAGGCCTGATATCAGTTTCGCTGTTAGCGTAACCAGTCGATATCAGTCCAATCCAGGTAATGACCATTGGATGGCCATTAAACATATCCTAAAGTATCTAAGGGTACTACGGATAAGTTGATTATTTATGGAGGAAACGAACTGCAGGTTAACGGGTATACAGACTCCGATTTTCAATCGGATCCCGATGATAGAAAGTCTACATCTGGATTTGTCTTTACCCTTAACGGAGGTGCAGTATGTTGGAAGAGTTCCAAACAGGGATCTACAGCTGATTCCACCACTGAGGCGGAATATATTGCAGCTTCTGAAGCCGCAAAGAGGCTGTGTGGATAAAGAACTTTATCACAGAATTGGGAGTTGTCCCAAGTATCGAGAATGCGATTCCGTTATACTGTGATAATACTGGAGCCATTGCGCAAGCAAAGGAACCGAGGGCGCATCAGAAGTCGAAGCATGTGGAACGCAAGTACCACATCATTCGAGAGATCGTGTCGCGAGGGGATATTGTCGTGTGCAAGGTACCGAGTGAAGACAACGTAGCAGACCCGCTGACGAAGGCCATACCTCCGAAGTTGTTTGATAAACACGTGGAGTCGATGGGTATTAGATACAATCGATATTGGCACTAGAGCAAGTGGGAGATTTTGTAGGGGTTGGTGCTCAGAGCGCCAATTCCCGTTGTATTTTTTGTTAAATACTTCTGTAAAACGTTATTATCAGTAATAATAGATGCAGTTTCTATAATATAATCTAATCTTTTTATGGTAAAGACGTAATGACCCTAGAATGATTAGTCATGATACAGTTGCAAAAGCGTCGCAATGGACATTGAGTCGTATCATGACGTTGTCATTCTCAGACAGTTCCCTGGTCAAGGTTTACACTACTTGGTCAGTATAGTAAACCCGTTGAGATCGGTACATGTCGTATACTGGAATATATGATTCCAATGGTTTCTCAATGAACCATTAGTCTTGGAGACTAGTATAGACATGTAGGTGTTTATAGCGGATAAACACTGAACGACTCACCGAAGATTCTTAATGGATGGTACACCAGCGTCAATAAGAATCTTTTTGGGTTGAGTAGCACTTGTGATTCTTAGACTTGAGATGCCATTGTGGGCACATGAGACATCTTCTACACTTAGACGGCCAGTCACGTCACCGATCTATTTAGATCAGACCTCCGCCTGTTCGTTGGGTGTAGATAGATCCTCAGGGTGTCCTATGTGTATCAAGATAGGATCCGTCAGTGTTCTGTGTACCAGAGCATAGGTAGTCCATATGATTAGCAATCAGATAAAACCATGGGCCCGTGGTAAGTTTAGAAGCTAGTTCTAAACATTCTTTTTGAGATTGCTAATAGAATAGTCGACTGGATAGTCCCGATAGAGATTTGACGTTTACATCTATATCTCTGGGATTTATCCGGATACCTGTGACGGAGGAATTATACATTTGCGATGACCTCGACCTGTATGGTTTAGCGAGATTATCCGTGATCGTCATAATCTACGGGTGGATAGATATGGACACGAAATTAGATTTCGTGACGGATATACCTGAACCTAGAGAGTCTCAATAATGAAAACATACTCGTTGAGCACTAGAGCAACATAAATAAATAATATGATTATTTATAAAGTCGTTTAATTAGTTAAACGCAAGATACATGCTAAAGAGACTTATAGTCATTTCCTTAATTATTGTGTATTTACATTTAATACTTGATTAATTTAAATACACATTAATTAATAGTCAAAATGAGTTATTTGACTTATTTCCTAAATGAATATATGTTTTTAATATTTAATGTAAATATTGTACATATATTTAATATATTTGTATTTGATTAATTAATTAATTATTTAATTGTTAAATGATTAAATTAATTAAAATATAAATATCTTATGTTAGGATAATTAAAGTTAATGATGTTAGTTGCATTTTTTGACCAAAATAAATATCTAATAAAGTTGTTTATAAGATATTTGTCCAAGTTGACCAATGATTTGAAATGAAATTGAAATTAATTTTTCCTTGTTTTTGTCTAAGGTAATTTCGGCCATAGACCAAATGAACAAGTATAAATTGATTTTCATTTCATTTAACACAAAAACCTAATACACTTTATCAAAAACAAAGTTCCATTGAAGAAAGACAAAGAAAGAAAGTGAAGGAGAAAAAGAAAAACCTAAAGAAAGGCTTGGATTTTGTAAGTTTCTTAAACTTACTATTAGAAAGGAATTTGTTCCTTATGATCTAGGCTACCTCTCATGAGTTTCTTAAGTTATTCTTTTCTTTATTTCTTGTGGTTTTTGATGATGGAAATGTTTAAAAGTGTTGAGCATGTATGATGAACAAAGAATGTAACTAGTGTAGTTATATGTATTCTTTTAAGGTTTATGAAACCATGTTGCTATTCTAGAGTTGTTGACCCACTCTTAAATGACCTAGATTTGATCTTGAGTTGTTTCATTGTGTTGAGACTTGAATTGGATGTAACAATGATGATTGAAGTAATTGATTTGGTGTATTAAGTCCAATTTGTCCAATTTGTTGAAATTGAGAAATTAGGGTTTATAACCAATTCCGAATTTGGGGGTTTGAGATATGTTGAGCATTTGGGTGTGTATATGATGCATGCAAAGTTTCATGTTGATTGGATTTCATTTAGATGAGTTTTGAGACATGAAATGACCAAATGGTCATTAAGCCCTCCAAATGAGGCTCACGGCATTTGGATGCCAATTTGGGGATTTTGTATCTTTTGGTGTTTTGATGTTTTGAACATGCTAAGTTCATCTTAGAAATGATTTAGAATCATTCAAATTGATTGGATCAATTTCGGACTAAAATGGACAAAATACCATATAAGGGTAATTTGGTAATTTAACTTGAATTTGATTCATTTGAAATTTTATTTCATTATTTGATTATTGGGTAATTAAATAAATGTGTTTATTTATTTAATCCAAGAAAAAGTTTTGAAATCTGAAAATCGGATTTTCACCGCTTCCGCTGCGTTACCGGATTCACCCCCTAAACCACCCCTACAATTTTGTACCGGGATGTGTCGCTAATATTATATCACTTTTTGTATTGGATACAGAAGGCTTTTGTATGAATATTAAGAATAGTTCTTTGTATTTATATGATAGTAATAATATTCAGATCCTTAGTTGTCCAAACCAGCATGGTCATTACACACATTGCAAACTTCAAAAGATATATTAAATACTGGAGTTAATAAACGTAGATTACCTGTAATTAATAATACTGAACTTTGGCATATGAGACTTGGTCACATTGGCGTTAAACGCCTTACCCAATTGGTTAGGAATGGTTTGATATCAGATCTTACCATTGAATCCTATCTAACTTGTGAATCCTGTATTCAGGGTAAAATGACCAAGGCCCCATTTTCTGGTGTTGGACACCGTGCCACTAACTTACTGGAACTCGTACATTCTGATGTATGTGGTCCACTAAGTCAAACTACTCACAGTGGTTATTCGTACTTCGTTACCTTTACCGATGATTTATCACGGTACGGTTATGTGTATTTGATGCGACATAAATCGAAAACCTTTGAAAAGTTCAAAGAGTTCCGAAATGAAGTAGAAAAACAAACTGGTAAATATATTAAATGCCTTCGATCAGATCGAGGCGGTGAATATATGAGTGGTGAGTTCATGGATTATATGAAGGAGAATGGGATTCTCGCTCAATATACTCCTCCAGGTACACCACAGCACAATGGTGTATCTGAAAGGAGAAATCGGACTTTATTGGATATGGTCCGATCGATGTTGAGTTTCACAGATTTGCCCTATTACTTATGGGGTTACTGTCTCTTAACAGCCGCACATCTTTTGAATAAGATTCCTTCAAAGGCTGTTCCTACGACACCGTATCAGATATGGTTCGGTAGGAGACCGAATCTTAATTATATTAAGGTTTGGGGTTGTCCTGCCTATGTCAGGGTGACTCAGCAAAGTAAGCTTTCGCCTCGAGGGCAAAAGTTTAGGTTTGTTGGATATCCCTCAAATACGAGGGGATATCTGTTCTATGATACCGAGCATCGAAATGTGTTCGTAGCTCGCTTCGCAAAATTTCTAGAAGTAGAATTTTTGTCAGAAGGTGGTGATCATAGACAGGTTGGGCTTGATGAAGTCCAACCTGAAAACAACGAACCAACGGAGGAACCTGAAGTTCAAGTAGATGAAGGACCTTCAACACACACACACTCCGTAGGTCGGAAAGGGTATCTAGACCTCCTGAACGCTTGTATTTGATACAAGAAAAGAGTCTGGATGTTCTCTTAGTTGAGAGACAGATCCTTTCACCTATAGAGAATCGATGTTGGACATCGACTCCGTGAAATGGCAAAGTGCCATGAAATCCGAGATAGACTCAATGCATGAAAATCAAGTTTGGGACTTGATTCCGCTTCCCAAAGGAATTGTTCCTATCGGTTGTAAATGGGTTTACAAGAGGAAGCGCGGGCCTGACGGTAAGGTTGAAACTTACAAGGCCCGACTGGTAGCAAAAGGTTACACGCAGCGACCTGGCGTCGACTACGATGAAACTTTTTTCGCCGGTAGCAATGCTTAAGTCTATCCGGATTTTGCTTTCTATAGCTGCGTATCATGACTACGAGATTTGGCAAATGGATGTCAAAACGGCTTTTCTAAATGGATTTCTTGATGAAGAAATCTATATGGAACAGCCGGAAGGTTTCACATCCAGCGAAACCTCGGGTATGGTATGTAAGCTTAAGAAGTCCATTTATGGACTAAACAAGCTTCACGAAGTTGGAATCTTCGATTCGATGAGATTATTAGATCGTATGGTTTTCTCAAGAATTCGGAAGAATCCTGTGTGTATCAGAAGGCCAGTGGGAGCATGGTCGTATTTTTAGTCCTATATGTTGATGACATCCTAATCATTGGGAATGATTTAGGTATGTTGCAAAGCGTGAAAGCGTACCTCTGTAAGAATTTCTCCATGAAGGACCTGGGAGAAGCTTCCTATGTTTTAGGGATAAAACTCTATAGAGATAGACAAAGGAGGCTGATTGGGTTATCCCAATCAACGTACGTAGATAAGATCTGGAACGGTATAGCTTTGGTAACTGTAAGACAGCAAACATACCGTTCAGACATGGGATTCATCTTTCTAAGAAGATGTGTCCACAAACAGAAGATGAGAAGGTTAGAATGTCTAACCAACCTTATGCTTCGTGTTTGGGTAGCATAATGTATGCCATGTTATGTACGAGGCCTGATATCAGTTTCGCTGTTAGCGTAACTAGTCGATATCAGTCCATCCAGGAAATGACCATTGGATGGCCATTAAACATACTAAAGTATCTTAAAGGTACTAAGGATAAGTTAATATATATGGAGGAAACGAACTGCAGGTTAATGGGTATACAGACTCCGATTTCCAATCGGATCCCGATGATAGAAAGTCTACATCTGGATTTGTCTTTACCCTTAACGGAGGTGCAGTTTATTGGAAGAGTTCCAAACAGGGATCGACAGCTGATTCCACCACTGAGGCGGAATATATTGCAGCTTCTGAAGCCGCAAAAGAGGCTGTGTGGATAAAGAATTTTATCACAGAATTGGGAGTTGTCCCAAGTATCGAGAATGCGATTCTGTTATACTGTGATAATACTGGAGCCATTACGCAAGCAAAGGAACCGAGGGCGCATCAGAAGTCGAAGCATGTGGAACGCAAGTACCACATCATTCGAGAGATCGTGTCGCGAGGGGATATTGTCGTGTGCAAGGTACCGAGTGAAGACAACGTAGCAGACCCGCTGACGAAGGCCATACCTCCGAAGTTGTTTGATAAACACGTGGAGTCGATGGGTATTAGATACAATCGATATTGGCACTAGAGCAAGTGGGAGATTTTGTAGGGGTGGTGCTCAGAGCGCCAATTCCCGGTTGTATTTTGTTAAATACTTCTGTAAAACATTATTATTATGAATAATATATGCAGTTTCTATAATATAATCTATATTTCTATATGGTAAAGACGTAATGACCCGAGAATGATTAGTCATGATACAGTTGCAAAAGCGTCGCAACGGACATTGAGTCGTATCATGACGTTGTCATTCTCAGACAGTTCCTGGTCAAGGTTTACACTACTTGGTCAGTATAGTAAACCCGTTGAGACCGGTACATGTCGTATACTGGAATATATGATTCCAATGGTTTCTCAATAAACCATTAGTCTTGGAGACTAGTATAGACGTGTAGGTGTTTATAGCGGATAAACACTGAACGACTCACCGAAGATTCTTAATGGATGGTACACCAGCGTCAATAAGAATCTTTTTGGGTTGAGTAGCACTTGTGATTCTTAGACTTGAGATGCCATTGTGGGCACATGAGACATCTTCTACACTTAGACGGCAATCACGTCACCGATCTATTTAGATCAGACCTCCGCCTGTTCGTTGGGTGTAGATAGATCCTCAGGGTGTCCTATGTGTATCAAGATAGGATCCGTCAGAGTTCTGTGTACCAGAGCATAGGTAGTCCATATGATTAGCAATCAGATAAAACCATGGGCCCGTGGTAAGTTTAGAAGCTAGTTCTAAACATTCTTTTTGAGATTGCTAATAGAATAGTCGACTGGATAGTCCTGATAGAGATTTGACGTTTACATCTATATCTATGGGATTTATCCGGATACCTGTGACGGAGGAATTATACATTTGCGATGACCTCGACCTGTATGGTTCAGCGAGATATCCGTGATCGTCATAATCTACGGGTGGATAGATTATGGACACGAAATTAGATTTTGTGACAGATATACCTGAACCTAAAGAGTCTCAATAATGAAACATACTCGTTGAGCACTAGAGCAACATAAATAAATAATGTTGATTATTTATAAAGTCGTTTAATGGTTAAACGCAAGATACATACTAATGAGACTAGATAGTCATTTACTTAATTATTGTGTATTTACATTTAATACTTGATTAATTTAAATACACATTAATTAATAGTCAAAATGAGTTATTTGACTTTTATCCTAAATGAATATATGTTTTTAATATTTAATGTAAATATTATACATATATTTAATATATTTGTATTTGATTAATTAATTGATTATTTAATTGTTAAATGATTAAATTAATTAAAATATAAATATTTTACTTTAGGATATATTTAGTAAATGACTTTAGTTGCCATATTTGACTTAAATAATATCTAATAAAGGTGATAATAGATATTTATGCAAGTTGTAATAAAGATAATGCAAATGAAATTGAAATTGCAATTTGTTGAATTTGGTATGCAAATTTCGGCCAAGGTGTAAATGTTGCACATATAAATTGTTTTTTCATTTTTCATTTCACTAACCTAATACACATTACACAAAAGGAAAACTCCCTTGAAGAAAGCTTAAAGAACTTTGAGAAAGAAAGAAAAATCCAAGAAAGCTTGATTTTAGTAAGTTTTCTCCAACTTACTATTAGTAGGGAAATTGTTCCTTAGGATCTAGGCTTTCATATTTGATATCCTAAGGTTATTTCTTTCTTTGTTCTTTGTGGTTTTTGTTGATGGAAAACTTTGGTGGAATTGTAAAGCATGTATGATGAAGAAAGGATATGACTATTGTAGTTATATGTAATCTTTTAAGGTTTATGAAACCATGTTGCTATTCTAGAGTTGTTGACCCACTCTTAAATGACCTAGATTTGATCTTGAGTTGTTTCATTGTGTTGAGACTTGAATTAGTTGAAAGATTGATGATTGAAACATTTGATTTAATGTAAATGGCCTAATTTGCCCAATTTGTGGAAATTGAAAAATTAGGGTTTATAACCTATTCCAAATTTGGGGGTTTTCATATATGTTGAGCATATGGGTGTGTATATGATGCATGCAAAGTTTCATGTTGATTGGATTTCATTTGGATGAGTTTTGAAGCATGAAATGACCAAATGGTCAATGTAGGCACCAAATGGTGCTCTCGGCAATTTGAAGGGAAATGGGGATTTTGCTTGCTTTAGTGTTTTGATGTTTTGAACATCATAAGTTCATCTTATAAATGATTTAGAATCATTCAAAATTGATTGGATCAATTTCGGACTAAAACGGACAAAAATACAAAGCAAGGGATTTCGGTAAATTCACTTAAAATTGTTTTATTGAATTTATTTTCATAATTTGATTATTGGAATATTAAATAAATATGTTTATTTAATTAATCCGAGAAAAAGTTTTGAAATTTGAAAATCGGATTTTCACCGCTTCCGCTGCGTTACCGGACTCACCCCCTAAATAACCCCTTCATACACCCACTCTACCCTCCTATTTATAATGGTGAAGAAAAATCATATTCCTATTTGTACAAGAATTTCCTAGTTGAAACAATTTCATTTTCCCATAAGGATTCCTTATCAAAACTACCTTTACTTCATTTATCCTATTAGGATATTAACTCACCAGTTTTCCTCATGAAAATAGGATAACTTGTCATCTTATCCACAAGGATAGGGTGTTATCTTCAGGAGCACGCCTCGCTATATGGTCGGTCCTCATGAGGTCGGTCACAATAGTTTTTTGTACTGAGAGTGCTGCTGTCGACCTGATATTGCCCGGTCATCCAATCTTTAAGTGGTCGGGTTAACGATCTTAAGTGCTCGGCCCCTGACTCATGTGGTCGGGTCGGTATTAATGATCCGGACCAATAAGGGAATTACCCTTTTACCCCTGTCGTGCTGTTTAAATGACATAGTGCCCGGAAAACACCATCAACATCTGTCCCCTAGTTCTCGGTAACAACGAGTTTGTGAGTTGATGCCGGGAACTATAAAAAAGATGGTGTGTCAATGAATCTGTCGGTGGTCACTTCATGAACTGCAGAGAAAAATGCCTCGGTTGCAAATCTGGTCATTCCTGCCATCTTCATGAGCTCAGTCAACGAGGATCCCAATATCTACCTGTGGAGAAAATGCTTTGCCCTTATGCTGATGACGATCGACTCGGTGGGACGTAACCCGACCCCGAGCTGAGAAGAACATTTGGCTCTAGGGGAATGTCACCTCCCCAGACCAATAGAGGGCCGACCATGGGGGAGATACTCCGATCCCATGCCGATGATAAGTCTCTCGGTGGGACGTATTCCGACCCCGAGCTGAAGAAAAGACTTGGTTCTGGGGGAATGTTACATCCCCAGTCCAAAGAAGCTGACTCGGTGGGACGTAACCCGACCCCGAGCTGAGAGAAAGACTTGGCTCTGGGGGAATGTTACATCCCCAGTCCAAAGAAGCCGACTCGGTGGGACGTAGCCCGACCCCGAGCTAAAAGAAAGACTTGGCTCTGGGGGAATGTTACATCCCGAGTCCAAAGAAGCCGACTCGGTGGGACGTAACATGACCCCGAGCTGAAAGAAAGACTTGGCTCTGGGGGAATATTACATCCCCAATCCAAAGAAGCCGACTCGGTGGGACGTAACCCGACCCCGAGCTGAAAGAAAGACTTGGCTCTGGGGGAATATTACATCCCCAGTCCAAAGAAGTCGACTCGGTGGGATGTAACCCGACCCCGAGCTGAAAGAAAGACTTGGTTCTGGGGGAATATTACATCCCCAGTCCAAAGAAGCCGACTCGGTGGGACGTAACCCGACCCCGAGGTGAAAGAAAGACTTGGCTCTAGGGGAATATTACATCCCCAGTCCAAAGAAGCTCATTCGGTGGGACGTAACCCGACCCCGAGCTGAAACAACATTTGGCTCTGGGGGAATGTCATAACCCCAGACCAATAGAGCCGACTCGGTGGGACGTAACCCGACCCCGAGCTGAAAGAACAAGCGGCCTCGGTGGAACGAAATCCAGCCCCGAGCCGAATAAACAAGCGGCCTCGGCGGAACGAAATCCAGCCCCGAGCCAAATAACCAAACGGTCTTGGCGGAACGAAATCCAGCCCCGAGCCGAATAAACAAGCGGCCTCGGCGGAACGAAATCCAGCCCCGAGCCGAATAACCAAGCGGCCTCGGCGGAACGAAATCCAGCCCCGAGCCGAATAACCAAACGGCCTCGGCGGAACGAAATCCAGCCCCGAGCCGAATAAACATCGGCCTCGGCGGTACAAGAGCAGACCCGAGCCAGGAAGAAACATCGATCTCGGCGGTACAAGAGCAGACCCGAGTCGGAAAGAAGCATCGTCTCGGCGGTACAAGAGCAGACCCGAGCCAGGAAGAAACATCGATCTCGGCGGTACAAGAGCAGACCCGAGTTGGAAAGAAACATCGGTCTCGGCGGTACAAGAGCAGACCCGAGCCGGAAAGAAACATCGGTCTGGGCGGTACAAGAGCAGACCCGAGCCGGAAAGAAACATCGGTCTGGGCGGTACAAGAGCAGACCCGAGCCGGAAAGAAACATCGGTCTCGGCGGTACAAGAGCAGACCCGAGCCGGAAGAAAATATCGGTCTCGGCGGTACAAGAGCAGACCCGAGCCGGAAAGAGACATCGGTCTCGGCGGTACAAGAGCAGTCCCGAGCCGGAAAGAGACATCGGTCTCGGCGGTACAAGAACAGACCCGAGCCGGAAGGAAACATCGGTCTCGGCGGTACAAGAGCAGACCCGAGCCGGAAAGGAACATCGGTCTCGGCGGTACAAGAGCAGACCCGAGCCGGAAAGGAACATCGGTCTGGGCGGTAAGAGAGCAGACCCGAGCCGGAAAGGAACATCGGTCTCGGCGGTACAAGAGCAGACCCGAGCCGGAAGGAAACATCGGTCTCGGCGGTACAAGAGCATACCCGAGCCGGAAAGAGACATCGGTCTCGGCGGTACAAGAGCAGACCCGAGCCGGAAAGAAACATCGGTCTCGGCGGTACAAGAGCAGACCCGAGCCGGAAAGAGACATCGGTCTCGGCGGTACAAGAGCAGACCCGAGCCGGAAAGAGACATCGGTCTCGGCGGTACAAGAGCAGACCCGAGCCGGAAAGAGACATCGGTCTCGGCGGTACAAGAGCAGACCCGAGCCGGAAAGAGACATCGGTCTCGGCGGTACAAGAGCAGACCCGAGCCGGAAAGAAACATCGGTCTCGGCGGTACAAGAGCAGACCCGAGCCGTAAAATATATATCAACAAAACGGACTCGGCGGTACAAGAGCAGAACTTTTTGGGATCCGTTGCCTTCCGCTTTTTCGCCTCTCCTCCGACTGGTTCCGGATTCAAGTTTCTCATTATTCGTTTCTTCCATCCTCTCCAGTTTGTTCATCATGAATTTCAGAAGGATTTGATTTTCCTCCCTATCTTTCCTCATATTTTCCTCCATTTTCTCCATCCAATCTGCAGCCGAGCTCCTTGATGATTGGTGGTTTCCGCCTTCCGCCATTGTCTTATTACACGGGTTGCTTTTTGTCCAGTTCCCCACAGACGGCGCCAACTGTTGACGGCTGATTTCGGTCTCAGGGTAATATTGGAATATCACTCCCGAAGAAATCCTCCCTCAATAGTGAATTTGTTTGGTTATGGGGGACCAAAGGCAAACTTAGCAAAAAACAGATAAACACACCAATCAACAAGGAGATTTAACGTGGTTCGGTGGATTTGGATCCGACCTACGTCCACGGACACAAACAAGATGGTACTTTTATTACTGAAATACGCTTCTCAGATCTTTTTTGTGTTTACAAGTCAGAGCTTGATGATTCTGATCTCAACGTTTTTTTTTAACCTCTTGTTACTTTTTTTTACCTACCTCTACACTCACTCTACCCTCCTATTTATAATGGTGAAGAAATCATATTCCTATTTGTACAAGAATTTCCTAGTTGAAACAATTTCATTTTCCCATAAGGATTCCTAATCAAAACTACCTTTACTTCATTTATCCTATTAGGATATTAACTCACCAGTTTTCCTCATGAAAATAGGATAACTTGTCATCTTATCCACAAGGATAGGGTGTTATCTTCAGGAGCACGCCTCGCTATATGGTCGGTCCTCATGAGGTCGGTCACAATAGTTTTTTGTACTGAGAGTGCTGCTGTCGACCTGATAATTGCCCGGTCATCCAATCTTTAAGTGGTTGGGTTAACGATCTTAAGTGCTCGGCCCCTGACTCATGTGGTCGGGTCGGTATTAATGATCCGGACCAATAAGGGAATTACCCTTTTACCCCTGTCGTGCTGCTTAAATGACATAGTGCCCGGAAAACACCATCAACATCTTGTTTTGTTTATTTACTTCCAGTTAATCAATCATTAAAGTCAGTTTACTTTTCATACTTGTTTTTAAGTAGTTAATATTTAATTTATTTTAGAATTAATAATTATTAGTTCTATGTGGGATCAATAATCTAGCTTGCATTGATCTTTACTATACTAATTCGTACATTTGCGAGCCTTAAAATAAGGATAAAATTTGGGTAACCAAATTGTGTTACAAGTTTTTGGGGTCATTGTTGACGAATTTTGTTTAATTTAAAATTCTTAGTATTTTAGGTCTTTTAAAAGCTTTAATTTCAAGTTTTTGTTTATCTCTTTTGTTTGTTTTACTTACTTACCATTGAATTCTTACGAGTACTTTTGCAAAGCAATGAATTTAGCATATATTCCAACTTCTGGCGTCGCAACACGTCACGATGCCACTAGGCATGAAGAATACACAAGTTTGTCTAGAGAAGCTGCCATCGCGACGCCCTGGACGATTTTTAGCACTATAAGGAATCTGTTTTCTATAAGCAGAATGACTCCAAGACTTCCCTATAAATAAATAAGTGCGTCCAAAACCCTAGGGAAGAGAATTAGACACAACGAAAAAGCTCTAAACACATAATTTAGAGAGATCCAAGGAAGGAATTGAAGAGCGATAAGAGGAAACGAATGCGGTGACGTTCGTAGCCGAAAGGATACGAATCGGGTTTTATCTTCTAGTTTCTTTCTTCAAACTTTTATGATGTTCAATATGTTCTTGACTCAATCTTCATTGTTTTTCTATTTAGTCATGGACTAATTTTCTTACTCTAGAGGATGATGTAGCCTATGCTTGAACCTATGTGTTTGTTTGCCAATTAACTATTATGAAGTTTTAATTCAGTTTATTTATATTTTCTTGTGTTTAATGTTTATGGTTTGCTGGCCACAAATTAGACGATTCCATGTTTAGAATCTATCACTCTGGAGACACTACAAGAATTAGACCATTTAGCGTCGAATTGTTTCGACGCCATAAGTGACTATTTCGACGCAAATTATATTTAGCGTCGAAAAAATTAGACGCAAAAAATGGACGATAAAATGTCGATGAAAACCACTTTTAGCGTCGAAATAATTAACTGCGACGCTAAAAAACAGTATTCTGCGTCCAATTTATTTCGACGCTAAAGTAAACTGTTCGACGCTATATTGTATATTTGGCGACGAAATATATCGACGCAAAAATTCAAACTTTTAGCGTCGAAAGGTGTCGACGCTAAAGTATATTAAAAAAGTATTATATGTAAGCTTACAGCGACCATTTTTGTTACTATTAGCGTCGACAAATTTCGACGCTAAAAGTGACTTTGAGCGTCGAAACTCGTCGACGCTAACGTATATTAAAAAAGAATTATATGTACGCTTACAGCGGCCAATTTTTATACTATTAGCGTCGAAATATTCGACGCTAAAAGTAAAAAATTTATTTTTTTAAAAATTAGTAATTTACTTATTTTTTGGTCTAAAATATTTAATTTAGTTGAAAAAAAATGTAATTAATGACGAAATATTATATTGAAATTTGTTTTAGAAAAAAGAAATATTATATTAAATCTATTTGTTCAAAATGTTTATACAAAACCAAATATAAAATTAATTGCTACTGTGATGGGGGGACGCTCGAGCCCGATGCACCATGACTCATTGAGGCCTCGAACATCTGACGGAAAGCCAGCAGTCGCTGTTCCAACTGCTCCATCTTCTTCTCGTGGTCCATCATCTTCTTCTCGTGGTCCACCGTGACCTGTTGTAGCTTCTCCTTAGTCTGCTGCAGCTCGTCTTTGGTGGTGACTAACTCGTCTCGAAGAGAGACATTGTCCGAATTACCATTATTGCGTGCAGATGACGTTGTCTTCTTACGAGTGCCAAGACCAACGTTGTAAGCTGTCTGATTCTTGAAAACCAATTGCGACAGCTGCTCATCTGGTATGGGGTCGGTTCCTGTCTCCTGAGTTTGATGTTGGAGTTCCATCATTTCGTTCTGTTTCAAAAAATAAGTTAATATTAGAATTTGAGAAAAAAATTTAACATATATAATATTAATTATTTTATTTTAAAAACTGAAACTTATATAGCAGCATTCGGCTTCTTCATTTATCCATTTATTCTTGTCATTGTAATGCGTCACACGGAAAAAATCTGGAAATGATTGCACCTCACATGTGCTACTCTGTTATAAACATAAAATAAATTCAATATTATTCCAGATAGTAAAAACAATTAACTGTTAAATTTTACGTTAGGATATATTTACCTCAGAATGTTCGGCACGATGTTGGATAAATGGCTTCGAACCTCCACGGTGGTTAAAACGCAAGTGACTTCGATTTTCCGCATTTCCGTGACATTTATCCTGTATTCACGAACACTGTAAGTACCGAAAACAAAGACAATTATAAATTTCCGTTTATTTCAAAATTTACCTCGTGTTTTTTGCTCGACCAAAGCTCACATAAGAATGTCCAGTCTTGTTCCTCTATAAAATCAGGTTTGTGTTGTGAAGCATTTGAAGGTCCATGTTCGTCGAATATTGGTTTCAAGACTTTTGTTCTATAATCTTTATAACTTTTCCCCATGTGGTAGTCAATATATTGTTGGACATTCACTTGGGTCAGATCGAAGTCGAACCATTCCTACATGAAAATTCGAGTAAAAATAAGTATAAAATAAAAATGTTAAATAACAAACAATATCGAAAACTTACAAGTAGCGAAGGGAATAGCTGGTTCAGTTTCGTCTCCCACGGTATCTTTCTCCAAGATACATAGTTTTGGGGAGCTTCATATCGAGCTGTAGCTCCTATGGCTGTATTAAACGCTGAATTATGTTGTCCGACTTGAGTGTGTCCATCATCTGATATCTCTATCCAGATACGACCGTGAGCCTTAACGTACTTAGCCAACCCCAGGCCACGGGTGCGTCCTCGACCCTTCACTGTACTGGACTCACCTGTGCTAGCAGAGAAATCACCAGGGCCAGTTGCCCTTGCTGATGTAGATGGAGTCGCGGTAGCCCGTTTGCGATTGCCCGGTGCCATCTGCAAAAACCCGTCGCATTAGCGTCATCAAATTCCAAAATTCTTATACATATACATACATATCCATACAACTTAACAAAAGCGCTTATAACATCGAATGCTCACTTTCGTATTCAAATTCATTCATTCATTTATTCATTTCACATATGTATTCATTATCCATATAATCTACGAGTTCCATCATACACGTACATACACACAGTCACACACTCAATGGGATACATATAACTAACCACGAAGCACACAATCACACGACTTCTCATGCACACGTTCGTATGGCGTTCTTTAACGCGTTCGAACGGACCAATTCCAGTGAGCTCACGTTCGTATGGTATTCTCAAACGCGTTCGAACGGACCAATTCCAGTGAGCTCACGTTCGTATGGCGTTCTCAAACGCGTTCGAACGGACCTATTCCAGTGAGCTCACGTTCGTATGGCGTTCTCGAACGCGTTTGAACGGACCAATTCCAGTGAGTTCACGTTCGTATGTCGTTCTTTAACGCGTTCAAACGTCTAAGGCAAAAAGTGGGTGTTCGAACGAGTTAAAGAACGACATACGAACGTGAACTTACTGGAATTGGTCCGTTCGAACGCGTTAAAGAACGACATACGAACGTGAGCTCACTGGAATTGGTCCGTTCGAACGCGTTTGAGAACGCCATACGAACGTGAGCTCACTGGAATTCAAACTTATCAAACAGTTATAATTAACCAAAGAGGGCACAAATTCAAACTTAACATTATATAAATATTAACCAAAGATGATGATGATTTTGAAGACGAACAACAGCTGCTGTTCTTGGGCAAGAACAGCAGCAAATGCTGCTGTTCTTGCAAAGAATCAATATCATCTATCATCTATCATCTATCATCATCATCATCATCATCATCAATTTCATCAAAAAATATATAATTCATCAATTTCATCAATAATATCATCAAACTCATCCTCAAATTCATCAAATTCATCCTCATAAACAATTTTAAATCAACAAAGGAGACTTACCTGTTGATTTCCTTCGTTCGTCACTGTTGGAGAATGAGATTGCAGTTTTTGCTTCTGAGCCGAGGAAGAAGAGAAGCACTGGTTTTAGGGATTTAAAGGACATTTAGCGTCGAAATAATTGACTTTTAGCGTCGCAGTAGTCGACGCTAATTGTTAGGCGGGTTATTGAAAAATTAGGGTTTTTTTTTCGGGAAATTTAATTTTTAATTAGCGTCGAAATACTATATTCGACGCTAAAGTAGAGACATATAGCGTCGAAATACTATATTCGACGCTAACGTAGAGACATATAGCGTCGCAAAACAATTGGCGACGCTATATGTAAGACATATAGCGTCGACTAGAGTATTTCGACGCTAAATAATTTAATTTTTATGTAGCGTCGAAATATAACATTCGACGCTAAAGTAATGACATATAGCGTCGACATACAATTGGCGACGCTAAATGTAAGACATATAGCGTCGACTATAGTATTTCGACGCTACATAAAAATTAAATTTCCCGGAAAAAAACCATAATTTTTCAATAACCCGCCTAACAATTAGCGTCGAAGTAATTCGACGCTAAATGTCCTTTACATCCCTAAAACCAGTGCTTCTCTTCTTCCTCGGCTCAGAAGCAAAAAACTCATTCATAACATAGTTATACTATTAATCATTACGTTAATATTTCAACAATATCTAAAGAGTAATTAAAATCAACAACCATACATTAATCCATAAAATTATTCATCCATCACAAAATACTGTAACTTCATAATTAATCACTATTATCGTCGGTATTTGAGGATTCGTGACTGGAATCGAAGTCATCTTCAGTGTCAAATTGTTCTTCACTTGCTACTTCAACGCTCACTTCAGAATGAGGAATTAGCTCAACGTCTGTACTAGATCGAGTTAATGTTATATTTTCAGGAACGTTGACAGTTGGTCCAACAAATATCTGTTCAGGAACTTCAAAATTGCCGGAGACTTCTTGTGTTTCATCTGATATGTCAACTCTATCTTTCTCCTGCGTGTCTCAAATGGCCCTATGTTGTAACTTTTCTACCACCATCCATCCAGTTCCTAACTTAGGATCAGGTATATATATCACTGAACGTGCTTGCGTACAAAAAATGTATGGATCATTCTTGTACCAACAACGTTGAACATAATTGACGTGAGATGATTACTAACTTGAATTCTCCTCTTTCTGGCATTAGTGTCAAACCACTTACATTGGAATAGCACAGTATGTCGTCTGGGTCGATATATGAACTCAATGACCGATTACAATACGCCGTAGAAGTCAATTACATCTGAGCCGTGTTCTCCTTGGACTACAATTCCAGAATTTTCAGTCACATGATTAACATCTCGCTGTTCGGTATGAAATCTAACTCCGTTGACAATACATCCACTGTACTCATACGCCTGCATTTGAGGCCCATAAGCCAAAGAAACCAACGAGGATTGCGAGTCCAATTGACCATTTTCCACTTGATTAATAATCTGACAATGAAATATATGTGTTAATATAACAAACTGAAATGTCTAATGTTAGGATCAAAATAAATATAAAATATTATAACTTACAGTTGTCTCAAACCATTTAGGAAATTCTTTTTTGTGGGTTTCATCAACATTATGGTCACCAGCAATTTGTAGCATTGTTAGATGTTGCCTACAATAAATTATCATGGTTAATGTATGGAAAAAATTCAGTAATGATGCACCAGAAAAACTTACGTTAAATACGGTTGCACTTCATCACAATTACTCAATATAAACCAATGCGCACGTTGAACTTCCTGATGGGTTAGTAATTTGACACCTACTGCCCCAAATGGTCTGTAATTTTGACGGAACACTGTGATCTCTTGGCTATTACTTGCATCTCCATCATAGTTTCGTGGCCGACGATTGAAATGAGTTTCAATATTCTGCATGTACATCAAACAAAATGTTATTGCTTCATTTATATAACAGCTTCAGCTATTGAACCTTCAGGTCGTGCCTTGTTTTTGACATATTGTTTGTAATCTCCCAAAGCTCTGCAGATATGACAACAAGTTTGCATTAACACTGAATTCTATGCAAAAAAAAACGGTTACAAATTTTCTTATATAAAACTGTATATATATAATATATAGTACCTCTCAATGGGATACATCCATCTGTAATGGACAGGACCTCCCTTTCTAGCTTCATCCGGTAAATGCACAGCCAGATGTACCATGACATCAAAGAAAGCGGGTGGCAAAATTCGCTCCAGCTTGCATAGGATTATCACGATTCCTCGCTCAAGGTCGTCAATAACAGATGTGCTTAATGTCCTCTGACACAATTGTTTAAAGAAGTCACATAGATCAAGTACGGCGTCGCATACATTCGGGGGGAGATAAGGTCGAATGCCAACAGGAAGGAGAATCTCGAGCAGCACATGACAATCGTGACTCTTTAATCCCGTTATTGTATCATCTCTGACCCAACGCCCAATATTGGATGCATAATTATCAGGGAATTTAACCATTTTCAGCCAATCACAGAATGATTTTCTCTCCGATTGATTGAGCACATAACTAGCAGGAGGCTTAATAAAACCTCGAGAGGAGTCTTGTAAATGCAATTCACTGCGAATTCTAAGATCTTGTAGGTCCAATCTAGCATTTACAGTGTCTTTTGTCTTACCCGGAATATTGAATAGTGTACCCACTAAACTCTCACAAATATTTTTCTCTATATGCATTACATCCAAATTATGTCGCAAACTCAGAGTCCCCCAATATTCTAACTCAAAGAAAATACTTTTTCCTGTCCAATTCAACTCTTCAGGTAACCGTTTTCGATTTTTATCTCTATTATTAGGATGTTTACCTGGTGTGCTGTCTTTGAGATGTTGATGTTGGCAAAGTATGTCAAATGCAGACAATCGACTGGGCTTACTCTGAGGTTCATATTGCCCGTTAAATAATTTACTCCTCCGCCAAGGATGACTCGACTCAAGAAATCTCCTGTGCCCGTGTATCCGATTTTATTCCGTAATCGTTGCGAATGTGTATGATCCGCACAAACTGGACATGCCATGTATCCCTTAGTGCTCCATCCAGATAATGAACCATAGGCTGGAAAATCATTAATGGTCCATAATAATGCGGCATGCATCTGAAAATACTGCTCTGAAGCTGCATCATAGGTATGCACACCCACATTCCATAATGTTTGTAACTCCTCGATCAATGGTCTCAAGTAAATATTTATATATTTACCAGGTGAACGTGGACCAGGGATAAGCAATGACATAAACATGAACGGATCATTCATACATTTCCATGGAGGTAAGTATATGGAATGACAATACGGGCCAGATGCTATAAGAGTTGTACATATTCCCAAATGGGTTAAAACCATCAGAGGCAAGACCTAACCTGACATTACGGGGATCCTCAGCGAAACGGGGGTACATGTCATCAAATTCCTTCCATTCGGTTCCGTCCGCAGGATGTCTAAGTATGCCCTCCGCACCGATCCTCTTTTCATGATGCCACATCATATCAGTCGCTGTGTGTCATGACATGAACAATCTCTGCAGCCTGGGCGTTAAAGGGAAATATCGCAATATCTTTTGAGGCACTTTCTTCCCCATACCACGGACTTTGTACCGACTTTCAACACATATCGGACAATGTTCAAGTGATTCATACTCGGCACGAAATAATACACAATCAAACTTACAAGCATGAATGGATTCATACCCCATTCCCAGATCACGCAACATTTTCTTTGCCTCGTAGTACGACTTAGGCAATTCGCTTCCAACCGGTAACATTTGGGCCAGTAACTCTAACATCATATCGATACTTTTGTTGGTCATTCTGTTGATCACTTTAATGTGTAATAATTTCACAACGAAATTCAAGATCGACATTCCAGCACCTTCGAATGGAATTTTTTTTGCCTCATCAATTAGTTCACTAAATAAATTTTGATCATTTCCACTTAACACTGGCATGTCGCCACTAACACTATGACCAATTTGTGGACCTTGTAAGTCATGCAAAATATCGGCGATATCATCGTTTGCAGGTTGATTGTAACTACTGCTCCCTTCGCCGACATCAAAAAACCGTGACTGAGAATGATACTGCTCACCGTGATAAATCCACGTACGGTAAGTGGGTGATATTCCTGGCATGTACAAATGATTATGAACTTCATCTAACCGCTTCCTTTTCCTATTCAAACAATTTGCACATGGACAACGAACACGACCTTCTGCATCAATGTGTTGCTTTGCGACTTCCATAAACTCAGACACTCCATTACGATATTCAACACTCAATCTATCCAGAGAGCTCATCCAATTTCTATCCATTTCAGCAGAATACCTAAATATAATAATATAATTATTAGATATCATTTTACAGTAATCAACATTACTAATTCAGTAATACTTAATTTAAGCATATATATATATATATATATAAATATATTTGGTTGATAAATTAATTAAATAGTTTACAGAAAAATTCTATTTTGTTAATTAATATACTTACTCTACATATATGAATCATAAATCACTAACAAACAGCATATAAACAGCATATAAACAACATATATAATCATAAAAATTGAAAATAATAAAGAAATATGAAAGAAGATTTACCTTTCGGAAATTGATTACAATTTTATTGAAAATTTTTAGGAGAGATGTGAGGCTGTAGAGGAGAAATTCTCAGATTTCAGAGGATTTTTATGAAGAGAATGAGAGAAAAAACAGAGGGGGAGAAGGGGTGGTGACCTTCTGTATTTTAATCTATATTTAGCGTCGAATTGAGTATTCGACGCTAATTGTTTCCATTTTTAGCGTCGACACCGTTTTTTCGACGTTACATGTTGCCGTTTTTAGCGTCGAAAACGTTTTTTCGACGCTATATATAAAAAATTAGCGTCGGATTTAATTTAGACGCGAAAGAATCAAGGATCTGTCGGTGGAAGCTTCATAACTCTTTAGCGTCGAACAATTTTTCGACGCTAAAAGTATTATTTTTGGCGTCGACTATCAAATTCGACGCTAATTTTTCCCGGTTTTAGCGTCGAAACCGTTTTGTCGACGCTAAATATCAAAAAGATAGCGTCGAATTAAATTTAGACGCGAAAGAATCAAGGACCTGTCGGTGGAAGCTTCATAACTCTTTAGCGTCGAAAATTTTTTCCACGCTAAAAGTATTATTTTTGGCGTCGAATATTCAAATTCGACTCTAATTGTTGCCGTTTTTAGCTTCGAATTTAATTTAGACGCGAAAGAGTCAATGATTTGCCGGTGGAAACTTCATACATATTTAGCGACGATATATGTTCGACGCTAATAATTATATTTTTGGCGTCGACTACGTGTTTCGACGCTAAAAGTGTAATATTTGGCACCAAAATTATTGCAATATATAATTATTCAGCGTCGAATATTTTTCGACGCTAAAAACAGAACTTTAGCGTTGAAATATAGTTTCGACGCTAAAAATTAATATAATATTTTGCGTCGAAGTTTTATTCCGTCGCTAAAAATATGACATATAGCGTCGAAACTGATATTCGACGCTAAAAATAACTTTTAGCGTCGCATAATGTTTCGACGCGAAATATTTGGACGCTAAAAGCCATAATTCTTGTAGTGAGATAGGATTTTGAATAGGATTTAGAAAATATAACCTACGAAATTTTATAGAGTTTAGAAGGCCTATAGTTCCTTCGAGGTCCTTAACAAAGAATCATATAGCGTAATGAATTGTTAATTATTAGATTTTTATAGGGATATCGAAGTCGGTAATTAATAATATTTTCACTCAACACTCGAGAGTGAGAGTTAAAATAATTTAGGATTCTTGGCTTATAAAATAAGAAATTGAGTAATAATTAATTGCATAACAAACAATGAGATAGTTTGGTGAAATCCGACTCTAGAATTCCTCACATCCTTGTCTTTCTTAATTAAACATTTGACTCCTCGCTTATTTAGTTTTAATTTTAATTTAGTTTAACTTAAATTACTTTCTAATAAAGTTAAGTTTATTAATTATAATACTTAGTGGAAATTTGATTCAAATCTCGGTAACTTGACACCGTATAGTTGCGGTACGATAATCTCACAATAAGTTTTTGGCACCGTTGTCGGGGATTGTTTAATCTGATTCACATTAATACTATTACCAAATAACCTTAACTTTAATTTAGATTATTTTTATTTTTATTTTTATTTTTTTACTTCTTTCTTTCTTTTTGTGCTTCAGTGAATGCGAAAATTCACAAGTCTCGAATCGCTCCTATTTGATCCTAAAATAGGGAGAACAGTGAGGAAACTAAGGAATAAAATGAGGGTTGAAAATGAAGCAATAGTGGTTGACAACAGAGAGAACAACTTGCGCCATGTGACAATCCGAGATCACTTTAAGCCAGTCATTGACGATAATTATTCTGGGGTTACGTATCAACCAATCAATGCTAATAACTTTGAGCTGAAATGAGCACTCATCAACATGGTGTAAGAAAAACTAGTATGAGGGTTCAGTTGTAGAAGATCCCAACATTCACTTAAAAATTCTCTTGGACATGGCAGATACCATTAAGGTGAATGGCGTGACTGCAGAGACCATCAGACTGCGCGTGTTCCCATTCTCTTTAAGGGACAAAGTAAGAGGTTGGTTGTAATCTATACTGATGGGAGCATCATGACATGGGAGGATATGGCTAGACGATTTCTTGAGAATTTTTTTTATGCCCACTAATTCAGCTCAACTGAGAACATAGATGATCACTTTTAAGCAGTTGGAGACCGAGAACCTGTATGAAGCATAGGAGCGCTTTAAAGATCTACTCAGAAGGTGCCTACAATATAATTATGAAGACTATGTCCAGATTCAATTATTTTAAAATAGGTTGAATGGTCCGAACATGACTATGATTGATATAGCTGCTGGAGGAACCTTGTTCAAGAAAACTGCTGAGAATTGTTATGTTCTATTGGAGTAAATGGCCGTTAACAATTTCGAAAGGCCAAGTGAATGATCGATGATGACTAAGGTTGCTGGTATACACGAGGTGGATCCCATTATTTCACTTACAACTCAAGTGTCATCCCTCACGACTCATATAGAAGAATTGAACAATCAAATGGCCCAACCATCTATTGAAGCTGATACTGCTAATATAATGATCTTACTAGACAGAGGAGAAAGTTTTGAGCAAGGCATGTATATGAACAATCGGAAATTTAAAAACTATAGAGGTAATACTATGTCTAACTATTATCATCCGAACTTATCATATGTGAACACATAGAATTCCTTGCAACATTCTATAGTTTCAACAATCAAAGGACTTAGTAAAAACCATTATTAGAAGACCTTATGAGCACGTTTGATGCTAAAACTTCATAGAGGTTTGATAAGAATGAGCCAAGACTTAACAATATTGAAACACACATGGGCAATATGGGGGCAATAATGAAGTCCTTAGGAGTGCAAATTGGACAGCTTGCTTCTTCCATGGATAATCAATAAAAATGGGCATTTATGAGTAATGTCGAAGTCAATCATAAGGAACAGTACCAGGCCATTACCATAAGGAGTGGGAAAAATATTAGAGATACCCCTAAGGGCCAAGGCAGTCAAGACAAATAGGTGACATTTTAAGAGGAAACAATGACGAAAGAAGAGAACAATGCATCATCTCTTCTGTATAAGCCACCCTCATCCTGTAAACACATTTTTCATACCCTCAACGCTTTCAAAAGAAAAATTTTGATGATCAATTTTGTAAAAATTTCTTGACATCTTTAAAAAGATTCATATCAACATCCCCTTCGCAGACGCATTAGAACAAATGTCTAACTATGTAAAGTTTATGAATGAGATGATGTCCAAGAAAAGGAATCTTGTTGATTTTAAAATAGTAGCACTCACATAGAAAAGGAATCTTGCTGATTTTGAAATAGTAGCACTCAAATAGTCATGACGCGCATAAACTGGAAACGTTCCCAAACTTTTACCGTGCGCGTCGTGACGCATGCAAACCAGAAACAGATCTTCACACTTTACCCAAAACGCGTCGCGATTCGCGGTGATTTGCGTCGTGACGCAAGGCCAAAATCCAGGCCTGAAAATAACACTCTCAAGTCCTTATGCTCAATTACACGTCCAATCTTATATATTTCAACTTTTACTCACCAAAACCATGAACTTCCATGTAGAAACACACTAATATCACTACTCCTTAAACTAATTCAACATTTTTAACTTCATGATCATCATAACTCAAATCTAGGTTACCAAGCTTTAATTCATACTTAGTTTAACCAGTGACAAAGCCAAATATGTTCTTACCATCAATAAATCATCTCTACCATTCTTTGATTTAAAATCCAAGATTTGAGTTAAAATAACCTTACCATATTCTTGTATTTCCTCATCCTCCAAAATTTCTACGCTTGCTAAGTCTTTCCTTTATTTCTTCTTTCCTTCTTTTCTTCTTATTCTTTTTCTTCTCTTTTTTTCTCTTCTTCTTCTTCTTCTTCTTATTCTTCTTCTTCTTCTCCTTTCTTCTTCCCTCTTCTCTCCTTCACGTCTTCTCTTCTCATTTTGTTTCAATTTTGTGTATTTTTAAATAGTCTTTATATTTATAGTAGGACTAATTTGACCAATTGACAACACTTTTATTTTTTTTTAAAAAATCAGAATTGTTGAGAAAGTTGTGGAATTCTCTAGATATGTCCGGATTTACTATTCATCCAAACTTTTGACCTGCGTTTTTGACTTTCTTCTGATCCAAATTTGAAAAAACGTCCAACTTAAAAGTTGTAGGTCTCGATCTCAGCTTTCCGGGGATATAAAATTAATTAAAATTGGACTTCGTATGAGAACGTTATAGTCCAAATACTATGGGCTGTCCGGAGTGGTACATTATACAGTCTCGTATCGGAATTTCGGGGTATTAACCGATCATCCCCAAAGTCGTTCCATGAGTGTATTTATGCCCGAACATAATTTATATTATGTTATCTTCATCCCATAATACAACAGTACTACAACGTAACAGTAATAAGACTACCAGTCGTTACAGACGCGCCAGGCCCGACGTCGCGACACGATACATAAAAAGTTTCATATTATTTCGGTCTCATCTTGGAACGATAAAGGCCATCCTTAGGGTTTCGTATCAGTCCATTTACAAGTAATATATCATGTCACAAAAATAGAATATCTTGTAGCGACAATAGTTTTGAAGCATATTCCATCATTTGTATTCTAATTAAGTTACCCATTAAAGGTCATCGCAGAAACCATAAATTCCTTCGGCGAAGTGAAGTAAAGCTAGTTGTACTCCAAATCTGTGAGGGGACCCATTTCCTCAAACTGATTTCTATTATTTCTTTTGCCTCGAGACTTACTTTTAAAATATTTTAGGGTGTTAGCCAATATGATTTTCAGTTATTTCATAATTGAGAATGTTTTCAAAAGAGATATTTTCAAAGCTTGAGTTTATGATTTTTGGAGGCATGGGAGAAAAACCTACCTCAGTATGTAACTTATGGAATTGATGGACAAAGATTGTGTGCACATGTAGTTCAGGACTAGGGATGATTGATGCCTCTATATCCTAGTTCAGGGCTAGAGGTGGCGATACGTAATGCCTTTAGACCCTAGTTTCAGTTATTTCAGCTATTTCATAAATGAGAATATTTGAGCCATGATTTAGAAAAAGATATTTTCGAAGCTTGAGTTTATGATTTTTGGAAGCATGGGGAAAAAACCCACCTCAGTATATAAATTATGGAATTGACGGACAGAGAACGTGTGCACATGTAGTTCAAGACTAGGTATGATTGATGCCTCTAGATCTTAGTTCAGGGCTAGGGGGATAGCGATACGTAACACCCATAGACTCTAGTTTCAGGGTCAGGTAGTAGCATGGATTAATACTTCTGGCTCTAGTTCATTTGCTTGGGGGACGGCGATTCGTAACGTCCCAAGACCACTAGTTTAGGCGTATGGGGGGACGGCGATATGTAACGCCCCCATGCATCAAGTTTTTAGCATATTTTCAGATACAGGTTTTCAAAAATAAATTTTCAGAAAGATAGTTTTAAGAAAGAGTTTTCAAAAATATTATTTTATTGAATCTCAGAGTTTTACAGATAAATAACAGTTTCTACAAAAACTTTTCAGAGAAGAGTTATTCTTAGATAAGAAGAATGATTTTAGAAAGGATGATTTCTTTAAAATGTTTTTGGTTTTAGAGCAATAGAATTTTATATGTATTTTAGTTTTCGTTTTAACCGTTCACTCATTAGGTCGTTTAAACGATCTAACCCGCCACTCCCAGTATTTAGTTTTGCAAGTTTTTCCGGAGGTCGAGCTCGGGAGGATGGATACTGATGGTAGTCACTAGGGTATGCAGTCCACCAGGTCAAGTCAAACGGAGAGAGTCCAGTCAGAGTCAAAAAGAAGTCATGTAATAGTCATTGGTATTATATCGGTCGTTGTATAAAGTTAAAATGTTTATGAATAAAGTTTTTAAGGAAAATATTATTGGGTATACAGATGTTAGTATTGAGTTGCATTCCATGTTGTTGAGTCAAGGCAATGGTGTTGGGGTTTGTGCTTATAGCGCCAATCCGGATCGTATTTATGTCTGATTCATGAATACGAACAATCCATATTTTTTCCATAATATTACTTGCTTAGTGGTTGCACCTCTTGTTTTTATATACGTATTCGATCTAATTACGATTAGATTGAAACTAAATCTGATTTAGTGATATGTATATATTAGACAAAGACCCGATATTATATAATGTAGTGCGCAGTTATAAAGTAGTTTGTAATTGACATTGAGAAGTGTCACTACTAGAAATATATTATCAAATAAAATTCCTGGTCAAGATTTACTAACACGGGTCAGTTAGTTAAATCCATTGAGACCAGTACATGTCGTATATCAAGACTTGGTTCGATGGTTTATCCCAATGAATCACGAGTCTTGGGAGACTCGTATAGACGTGTAGGTGTTTATAGTGGATAAACACTGAACGGCTCACCGAAGATTCTTAATGGATGGTACGCCAACGTCAATAAGAATCTTCTCGGGTTGAGTAGCATAGTGGTCCTTCGACTTGAGATACCACTGTGGATGTATGAGACATCCTCCACACTTAGATGGCAGTCACGTCACCGATCTATTTAGATCAGACCTCCGCCTGTTCGTTGGGTGTGGACCGATCCTCAGGATATATCCTGTGTGTGTCAAGATAGGATCCGTCAGTTCTGTGTACAGAGCATAGGTAGTCCATATATAATTAGCAGTCTGTTAAATCTGTGGCCACAGTATACATCGGAAGTAAGTTCCGAGTGTTATTTAAAGATTGCTAATAGATACGTCGACGAGATAATACCTATAGAGATTTGACGTTCACTTCTATATCTCTGGGATTATCTGGATACCTGTGACAGAGGGATTATACGTATGCAATGACCTCGACATGTATGATTCAGCTAGTTTATCCGTGATCGTCATAATCTACGGGTGGATAGATTATGGACAAGTTGGAAACTTAAAGGGGCTCATGACATGTTAAAATTATTTTGTTACTGATTTCATAACATTCAAAATTGTATTTGACAATTTAAGGACAAAAAAGATCAAAACGCAAAGTTTTAGGGCAATTCTGTAATTAATGAAAAATCTGGAAAAAGTTTTCAGAATTCTGTTTTCCATGTATATTTGATGTACAAATCATTTTGGTTGTGATTCGAAATCACCTAAGTTTGTTTCGAACAACTTAAGTCTAAAATGATTAAAATGGAAAGTTTTGGGGCTTTACGGTAAATAAGAAGAAATATGATATCTTGGGTAAAAGTTTCAAATTTTAAGTATTGAGTAATTAAAATAAATAAGTTTATTTTAATTGTTCAAGAAAAAATTTTGAAATTGGAAAATTTTGATTTTCCGCGTTCCGCTGCGTTTTCCGGTGATACCCCTTAAAACCCCTACAAATGGTACATATGCATGAGTCAGCAAATTGAGATGAGTTTAGAGAAGATGATCATAGTCAGATAGTCAGAGGCTGAAGGGGATATGTCAATCTTTTCCCTGCCGGTAGCATCTCATGGAGGGAGATGTTACACACGTACTGTAGATATGATTGAACCTCATTGCAATTATTCAGAACAAACCAATAAGCACATTGTTGTTCCTCGATTGTACGTATTTCGACAGGAATATTCCTGAGGGGTCTATAGTTTTGCTGGAAAATAGAGACATCATGTGATTCATATTTTCCCATGTCGTAGTTTCTAGCCTGACGATTAAAGGTTGTTTCAATATTCTTTAAGTATATCGAATAGAATGTTAGAGCTTTATTTACTAAATACGCCTCACCAATTGACCATTCTGGTCGTATATATTATTTATACTGCCTCAATGCCCGAAGATATTTAACAACAAAAATAATATGATATATTGTCATATACATATATGTTGGGGTTGGTGCTTAGAGCGCCAATCCGGACCGTATTTATGTCTGATTCATGAATACGAACATCCCTTCATTCCATAATATTACTTATTTATGGTTGCACCTCTTGTTCTTATATACCTATTCGATCTGATTACGATTAGATTGAAACTAAATGTGGTTTAGTGATATGTATATATTAGACAAAGGCCCGATAATATATAATGCAGTACACAGTTACAAAGTTAGTTTGTAATTGACATTGGGAAGTGTCACTGCTATATGTATATTATCAAACATAGTTCCTGGTCAAGATTTGCTAACACGGGTCGGTTAGTCAAATCCGTTGAGACCAGTACATGTCGTATATCGAGACTTGGTCTGATGGTTTATCCCAATGAACCATGAGTCTAGGGAGACTCGTATAGACGTGTAGGTGTTTATAGTGGATAAACACTGAACGGCTCACCGAAGATTCTTAATGGATGGTACGCCAACGTCAATAAGAATCTTCTCGGGTTGAGTAGCATAGTGGTCCTTCGACTTGAGATACCACTGTGGATGTATGAGACATCCTCCACACTTAGATGGCAGTCACGTCACCGATCTATTTAGATCAGACCTCCGCCTGTTCGTTGGGTGTGGACCGATCCTCAGGATATCCTGTGTGTGTCAAGATAGGATCCGTCAGTTCTGTGTACAGAGCATAGGTAGTCCATATATAATTAGCAGTCTGTTAAATCTGTGGCCACAGTATACATCGGAAGTAAGTTCCGAGTGTTATTTAAAGATTGCTAATAGATACGTCGACGAGATAATACCTATAGAGATTGACGTTCACTTCTATATCTCTGGGATTATCTGGATACCTGTGACAGAGGGATTATACGTATGCAATGACCTCGACATGTATGATTCAGCTAGTTTATCCGTGATCGTCATAATCTACGGGTGGATAGATTATGGACACGAAATTGTATTTCGTGACGGATATACCTGAATCTAGAGAGTCTCAATAATGAAACATACTCGTAGAGCACTAGAGCAACATTTATGAATAATGCTGATTATTTATAAATCGTTTAATCGTTAAACGAAAAATACATGCGAACGGGCCGAACCGTCATTTCCTAATTAATGTGTATTTGTATTTAATATATGATATTATTAAATACACATTAATAAATAGTCAAATAAAGGTATTTGACATATATCATCAATATATGTATTTGAGATATTTAAAGTAAATATAATACATATATTTGATATATTTGTATTTAATTAATTATTTAATTATTTAATTGTTAAATGATTAATATAATTAAAATATAATATATCACCAAATGATAAAGTTAGGAATGATTATAAATGTAAATGTTTGACTTTACATTAAAGGAAAGGTTGTCAAATTGATTTTGACTTCTTAAGATATTTGTTCAAAATTGTTTGAAAAATTAAAATATCTTTCTCCTTTATTTTTAATTAATTTCGGCCATGACTTTGAAAATATATAAGAGATATATTTTCTTAGTTGCAATTGTTGACTTAGTATAAATATCAATAAAGTGTTTTTTAGATATTTATATATAAAGTTGAACAAATTCAAATGAAATGAAATTGAAAATAATTTGGTAAATACTTATGGTAAATTTCGGCCAAGGGTTATTTTGCCACAAGTATTATTGTTTTCATTTCATCTTCATTTAACTAACCTAATACATTTCAAAGAAAACTCCATTAATGGAAGCAAAGAAGCTTGTGAGAAAGAAAGAAGAAAAAAAAGAAAGCTTGGATTTTAGTGAGTTTTTCCAACTTGCTATTAGAAAGGAAAATGTTCCTTAGGATCTAGGCTTTAACATATGATGTTCTTAGGTTATTTCTTTCTTTATTCCTTGTGTTTTTGTTGATGGAAGTTTTGATGGAAGTGTTGAGCATGTATGATGAAGGAAAGTTGTGACTATTGTAGTTATAAGCTTTCTTTTAAGGTTTTGGAAACCATGTTGCTAATCTAGAGTTGTTGACCCACTCTTAGATGACCTAGATTTGATCTTGAGTTGTTTCATTGTGTTGAGACTTTGATTGGATGGAAGAAAGATGATTAAAGTGTTGTATTTAACCAATTTGGTCTAATTTGTCCAATTTGATGAAATTGAAAAATTAGGGTTAAGACCACTTCCAAATTTGGGGATTTTCATATATGTTGTGCATTTGGATGTGTATATGATGCATATAAAGTTTCATGTTCATTGGATTACATCTTGATGTGTTTTGATGCATGAAATGACAAAGTGCACAAAATGGCACCAATTGGGTGCATTCGGCCAAACTTGCAAATGGGGATTTGTGTTGCCCTTGGTGTTTTGATGTTTTGAACATGCTAAGTTCATCTTAGAAATGATTTAGAATCATTCAAAATTGATTAGATCAATTTCGGACTAAAATGGACAAAATACCAATGTAAGGGCTTTCGGTAAATTCACTTGAATATGATTCATTTGAATTTTATTTCATAATTTGATTATTGGAATGTTAAATAAATATGTTTATTTAATTAATTCGAGAAAAAGTTTTGAAATCGGAAGATACGATCTTCCGCCGCTTCCGCTGCGTTACCGGATTATGCCCCTAAAACCCCTACAATATATGTGTGTGTGTGTGACATGAATTGATTTTTTTTTCACAAAAGCTTATCTTTCTATGGGGTACATCCATCTGAAGTAGACAGAACCTCATTTTCGTGCTTTTGCAAGTAAACGCACTGTCAGGTGATGTTAGGGTTGGTGCTCGGAGTGCCAATCCAGATCATATTTATGTCTGATTCATGAATATGAGCAATTCCATTTTCCATAATATTACTTATTTAATGGTAGCACCTCTTGTCTTTTATACACATATTCGATCTAATTGCGATTAGATATCTAATTATGATTAGATTGAAACTAAATCTGGTTTAGTGATACATGTATATTAGACAAAGACCCTAGGATTTACAATGTAGTGTGCAGTTACAACGTAGTTTGTAATTGACATTGGGAAGCATCACTATAAGTTGTATATCCTTAAATAAAGTTCATGGTCAAGATTTACTAACACGGGTCGATTAGTAAAATCCGCTGAGACCAGTACATGTCGTATATCGTGACTTGGTCCGATGATTTATCCCAATGAACCATGAGTCTCGGGAGACTCGTATAGACATGTAGGTGTTTATTTGATAAACACTGAACGACTTACTGAAGATTTCCTAATAGATGGTACACCAACGTCAATAGGAATCTTCTCGAGTTGAGCGAGCATAGTGGTCATTCGACTTGAGATACCACAATGGATATATGAGTTATCCTCTACACTTTAATGGCAGTCACGTCACCGATCTATTTAGATCATACCTCTGCCTGTTTGTTGGGTGTGGACTGATGCTCATGATATCCAGTGCGTATCAAGATATGATATGTCAGTCCTGTATACAGGGCATATGTATCCTTCACGTGTTTACGATGTAGTAAATCCATTGTCATGGTATAACTTCAGAAGCTTGTTCCGAGTGTTATTTAGAGATCGTAAATTGAAAGTCGACTATATTATACCGAAAGGATTTGACATTTTTATCTATATCCCAGGTATAATATTGATAGCCTCTGACGGAGGGATTATACGTATGCAATGACCTCGACTTGCATAGTTTAACGAGATTATCCTGTTGGGTTTTCTAGGTCAAACCAATATCAATTAAGCAAGAAATCATGTGAATACAACAAAGTAAGAATGCTGAAAATACTCACTTTGATCGGTTTTGGTTGTAGGAGATAACAAAAATTCCAAGCCTTTGTGTTGTGCTCCAAGCTCCCATTTGATGTATGTAAAGCTTCCAAGCATCTCCTTGAATTCCAAACTCATGGATATGTTTCCCTATCACCTTTGTAAGACTCCTTGGATATGCTAGCATCTAGAAAAATTGCCACAATTTTCACTATGTCCCTTGTTAAATTCGGCCAAGCCAAACTTTTGACAAGAAAGGAGTTTGGGCGTGAGAGATGGGAGAGAAGAGAGATGAGTGAATGACTTATTTTGATTTCCAAAATTAAAATAAAAGATATACCAAAGTTGGTATAAAGGCAATCACCTTTCAACTTGTGAATAAAACAAGTTACCATAATTTCATTCACTAACTTCCATCACCAAAAATGTGAATAAATGACTAGTGATGTGACATGTGGGCCCCACTTGATTCAAAATCTGAGTGGGCCCGCAACACATCCCGGGCTCGAGTTCGCTAATTCCGAATTAACGAATTTTCCATTGCGACATAATTAAATCAAATTTAATTAAATAATTATGCCTAGCAAAATTACTATTCACGTCGCTCGAATTAAAATCTAATTTTAATTCCGCGTCGAAATCTAATTTCGTTTAATATATCGAATATATTATTTTATCGATTAATTCCAAATTAATCATTCTCTCTCTTTAAATAGTATTTTATCCCAGATAAAATCTCTCCGCAATTAATCCTAAATTAATTTTCTCTCTCTCATAATTAATCCGAGATTAATTATGTTCGAATCATACGTCATCGGTGAATCTTAGGGAAGCGACCCATGAGATCCCTGGATATGTTGGTAGTAAATTCGGTCATCCGAATATCCGAATACGTGTGTACCTAGTACCACGTTCTTACCGATTTACAAGACATGGTTGGCTTCTAGCAAAGCGTCGTGCCTACCCAATTCTCCAGAAATATTCTTTTAAGGAATATGTAATCTATGTTAGGCGTAGTATACGTAGTATTGCGTATTGCGATCCAGTATCGAATGTCACATGCTAGGCCTGGGGCTGGAATTGTGTCTGCCCCGTACGAAGCATATATCGGATCTCTGGTAACTAGTCTCTATAATCGGATAATCATGACCTAGTCATATTATCCCGATTACTGCAGTACTAAAGAGTACTAGTTCCGTATCATGCGTGATCATCATCTTCATATTATTGAAGTGATACTTCCATCTTGACACACACCCAATACACTACGATTCTCAATATACCCAGAAGAGACGTACACATAACCTGTTAAAGCCCCGGACGACCAAAAACAAAGTATATTGATTGTCGCAAGTATTAGCGATGCAAGTCTCAGGTTAAAACCAAATACACCTACCTTGATTCGAACTTCCATAGACACATAGTCATACTACCAATGGAATTCCGAGGGGTCTATCCAGAGCGAAGCTGTTTCCATACCATCGGTAAACACAACATCCTATTGCACTTGCATGAGTATCCAATACCCAAATATATGAGAACTATGCCGTTATGCTCCCATAACACGCACAAGTGCAATACTAGTCTATTCCGCATTATCTGTCCAATCTCGATAATACTACGACTAGAGATATTTTAATGATTAAACCTTAATGGATTAATACTGTCACATATCTTATTAATCCAGAACTAATAATATGGACTTTTATCATTTATATATCCCGGTAATCCAATTACAAATGATAAAATAGCAATTTATTTTGTCACATAGTTAATTTGTACAACAACTCCCGGTTGGTGCACGGAGTGCCAATCCAGATCGTATTTATGTCTGATTCATGAATACGAGCAATTCCATTTTCCATAATATTACTTATTTAATGGTAGCACCTCTTGTCTTTTATACACATATTTGATCTAATTACGATTAGATATCTAATTATGATTAGATTGAAACTAAATCGGGTTTAGTGATACGTGTATATTAGACAAAGACTATAGGATTTACAATGTAGTGCGCAGTTACACAACGTAGTTTGTAATTGACATTGGGAAGCGTCACTAAAGTTGTATATCCTTAAATAAAGTTCCTGGTCAAGATTTACTAATATTGGTCGGTTAGTAAAATCCGCTGAGACCAGTACATGTCGTATATCGTGACTTGGTCCGATAGTTTATCCCAATGAACCATGAGTCTCGGGAGACTCGTATAGACATGTAGGTGTTTATTTGATAAACACTGAAAAACTCACTGAAGATTTCCTAATAGATGGTACACCAACGTCAATAGGAATCTTCTCGAGTTGAGCGAGCATAATGGTCCTTAGACTTGAGATACCACAGTGGATATATAAGTTATCCTCCACACCTTGATGGCAGTCACGTCACCGATCTATTTAGATCAGACCTCCGCATGTTCATTGGGTGTAGACTGATGCTCATGATATCCAGTGCGTATCAAGATAGGATCCGCCAGTCCTGTGTACAAGGCATAGGTATCATTCACGTTTTTATGATCTAGTAAATCCATGGTCGTGGTATAACTTTGGAAGCTTGTTCCGAGTTTTATTTAGAGATCGTAAATTGAAAGTCGACTATATTATACCGAAATGATTTGACGTTTTTATCTATATCCCAGGTATAATATGGATAGCCTCTGACGGAGGGATTATATGTATGCAATCTCCTCGACTTGCATAGTTTAGCGAGATTATCCGTGGTCGTTATAATTCATGAGTGGGTGAATTATGGACACGAAATTAGATTTCTTGATGGATACACCTAAACTTAGAGAGTCCCACAATATGAAGTGTACTCGTTGAGCACTTGGGCAACTTGATATGAATAATACATATTATTCATAATACTTCATCGGATTAAATGAGTTAATTCCAATCGTTTAATCAGTTAAACGAAAACACATGCTTTAGGGGATTTTGGTCAATTAATAATTATTGTGTATTTGTATTTGATACATAATTTGATTAGATACACATTAATTATTTGTTAAATGAGACTTTGACACATGCCATTAATATATGTATTTGTTATTTAATTTAAATAAAAATACATATATAATAAAAATTATATTAATTAATTATTTAGATATTTAATTGTTAAATATTTGAATAGTTAAATAATATCCATATTCCATAAATGTTATGAAATGTTTAGTTACTATTGATACAAATGGCATGATTTTATTAAGTTTAAGTGTGCAAATTTGATTTGTCAAGATTTAAAGCTTATCTTTTCTGTATTTTAATTAATGAAATTAAAACACAAAATTGACCAAAATAACCCTATAGAGTCGGTCATCTTCTTTTTGATTTGAAAAATTGTTCTTTTGCTTCCATGGAAAGCATATGGCCGAAACTACAACCTCCAAAATACTTCTCCAAAAATTCTTGATGATTCAAGGAAAAACTAAAGAGAAAACAAGAAAAGCTTAGGAAATTTGAGATTAAAAATGTAATCTTTAACCTTCTTGAGTTTTGAAATTTAGTTTCTTGTTCTTGTTTTGCTAGAATAGTTCTAGGGTTTTCTTTACTTGTTAAAATTGGGGCTTTTGATTTTGGAGGATGGATTTGGAAGTGCAATACATGTGTGAAGTTGATTTGGTTGATATTATTGTAATATTAGTCCAATTTAATCATTTGATGATATGTGTTAGTGTCCTATACATGCCAAGGATCTCTAAGACATGATTTGTGTGTGAATAATCAAGTATAAGTTGCGGAATACTTACATTGATTGAATGAGAAATTTCAAAAACTTTCTTTGTTGTAGAAGCTCCAAGCTTTGTGAATGAGTTCCAAACTCTTGGGTGAGTTTCCTGTAGGGGTTTTAGGGGCATAATTCGGTAACGCAGCGGAAGCGGCGGAAGATCGTATCTTTCGATTTCAAAAATTTTTCTTGGATTAATTAATAAACATATTTATTAATATCCCAATAATCAAATTATGAAATAAAATTCAATAAATCATATTTAGGTGAATTTACCAAATTACCCTTACTTTGGTATTTTGTCCATTTTAGTCCGAAATTGATCTAATCAATTTTGAATGATTCTAAATCATTTCTAAGATGAACTTAGCATGTTCAAAACATCAAAACACCAAAAGCAACCAAATCCCCAAATTTGACTCACTTGGCCGAATGCTCCCAATAGGGTGCCATTTGTGCACTTTGTCATTTCATGCTTCAAAACACATCAAGATGTAATCCAATCAACATGAAACTTTATATGCATCATATACACATCCAATACACAACATATATGAAAACCCCAAATTTGGAATTGGTCATGAACCCTAATTTTTCAATTTCTTCAAATTGGACAAATTAGACCAAATTGGTTAAATCAATTACTTTAATCATGTTTCTTCCATCCAATCAAAGTCTCAACACAATGAAACAACTCAAGATCAAATCTAGGTCATCTAAGAGTGGGTCAACAACTCTAGATTAGCAACATGGTTTCCAAAACCTTAAAAGAATGCTTATTACTACACTAGTAATAAACTTCCAACATCATACATACAAATCACCTTCATCAAACTTTTATCCATCAAAAGTACAAAGAATAAAGAATAGAAAAACTCAAGAACATCACAAGATGTTGCCCACAACAAGAGGAACAATTACTCTCTAATGGAAGGTTGGAAATACTTACTAAATTCCAAGCTTTTCCTTGTTTTTCTTTTCTTTTCTCTCTACCTTCTTTGTCTTGTTTTAATGGAGTTTTGATAAAATGAATTGGTTCCTTAAACCCTAAAATTAAATGAAACAATATATACTTGCCCAAATGAAGGCCTTGGCTGAATTTGGCCTAAAGGAAATGCAAGTTATACTAGTTTCATTTCATTTCAATTTCATTTGCCAAGTTGATAAATGATCATTACATTTTAATGACAATTTCAACTTAGTCAACAATGGCAACATGAAAAATATAACCATTATATTCAATTAGGGTCATGGCCGAAATTTAGCAAAAAATTAAAGGAAAAATATATTTTCATTTTTCAAACAATTTAAACAAATATCTTAAGAAGTCAAAATCAATTTGACAACCTTTTCCTTTAATGTATAAGTCAACAATTGCAACTTATAATCACTTCCTAACTTTATCATTTGGTGATATATTTATATTTTAATTATATTAATCATTTAACAATTAAATAATTAATTAAATACAAATATATCAAATATATGTATTATATTTACTTTAAATATCTCAAATACATATATTGATGATATATATCAAATACCTTTATTTGACTATTTATTAATGTGTATTTAATAATTGTTGGACAAAATTACCCATAGCGTCACTATTTGCACAGATCATTGTGTTGTTGTAGCAAATTAACTATGTGACAAAGATATTGCACTCTCATCATTTGTGATTAGATCACCATAGATATATAAATGAAGAGAGGTCCCCATGATTAGTACCTGGACTGAGAATGATATGAGACAGTATCAGTCCCCGAAGGTTTAATCATTAAATATCCCTAGCCGTAGTATTATCGAGACTGGACATCGATAATGCGGAATAGGCTAGTATTGCACTTGTGCACGTTTGTGAGGGCACAACGGCATAGTTCTCATATATAAGTGTTGATACTTATGCAAGTGCGATAGGAGGTCGGTTTCATCACCGATGGTACGGGAAACAGCTTCGCTCTGGATAGACCCCTCGGAATCCCATTGGTATTATGACTATCTGTCTATGGGAGGCCGAAATCAAGGTAGGTGTGTTATAGTCTTAACCTGAGACTTGCACCGCTAATACTTACGATAATCGATAAACTTTGGTCTTGGTGGTAGGGGGCTTTAATCGGTTCTGTGTACACCACTTCTGGGTTTATCAGAGAGTCGTAGAGTATTGGGTGTGATGTCAAGATGGAAGTATCACTTCAGTCATATTGGAGATGATGTCACGCAGGATACGGTATTAGTGCTCTTAAGTGCTGCGCGGCCATCGGGATATTATGACAAGGTCATGTATATCCGATTATAGAGACTAGTTACCAGACATCCGACATGTGCTTCGTACGGGGCAGACACTTATCCAGCCCCAGGCCTAGCACGTGATTATCTGATACTGGGCCAATATACACAATACTTAGTATACTACGCTTGATACAGATCTTAATATTCTTAAATGGATATGTCCGGAGAATTGGGTAGACTTGGTGCTTTGCTAGGAGTCGACCTTGTCTCGTAAATCGGTAGAACGTAGTACTTGGTACGTACGTGATTCGGATACTCCGACGACCGTATTTACTGCCAGATTATCCGGGGATCTCATGGGTCGCTTCCCGATAATCCACCGATGACGCACAACTCGCACTCTTGAATAATCTGGGATTATACAGAAGAGAGAGAAAATTAATCTAGGATTAATAACGGAGATGTTTTATCCGGGATAAAATGTCGTCTAAAGAGAGAGAACGATTAATTCGGAATTAATCGATGTATTAATATATTCGATATATTAGACGAAATTAGATTTCGACGCGGAATTAAAATCAGATTTTAATTCGGGCAAACGAGTTAATTTAGAATTAATTCGTTAGCGACGTAAATAATAATTTCGCTAGGCGCAATTATTTATTTAAATTCGATTGAATTAACGTCGCGACGTAAGCTCGGTATTTCGGAAATATCGAACCCGAACGCGTGAGTGCACGTGGGCCCACTTTCATTTGGATACGTGTGGGGCCCCACATGACACATGTCATTCTAATGCATTGCATGTAGATTGTGTACATTGCACTCAATGTGATTGCAT